>JAOWBW010002308.1:0-96334 GCA_026119855.1 Campanula takesimana
GAACTCAAATGAAAAAATAAGTATAAGAGTAGTATCTCTTCTTTATGTCTTGAAAGTGCTATGAACAAGCACTAATGTGTTATACTTGTTGTGAATCCAATGATTGTGCACCTTAGAGGAATTAGCAAAGTCTTAGACTTGAAACATCCTAAGAATAGATTGGGATTTGGTAAGAGTAAATGTATAACTCTTATACTTGTTTGAATGTCCAAAGATTGGAAGTTATAACTTGAAAGTATAAGACATTAAAAGCTTGTACGTGACTTGAACATCCAAAGAATTGATTAAACTTGAAGTATAAGATATAAATCTTGTACATTGCTTGACACCAATACATATGTATGGTAGTGAACTTGAAAGTGCTATGAACAAGCACTAATGTGTATGAGACATGTTCTTGTTGTGTATGTTCAAACATTGCATACATTTGCTTGATACAAGGTGACTTCTTGATTACTTGAAGCATGTTTCCTTGTTGAGCTAGTCCACTACTTTTGGATTAGTTCTTCTCCCGTTGTTCAAGTAAATATCTACTTGTACTTTCTTGTGTGAGTCCAGCTGGTTCTCCTTGCTTGTTCGAAAATGTATAGGTTCACGCTTGTCGCGAGAGCTGGGGTTTAAGTGACAATCGGGTCCCTATGTATTTCCGCCCGACCCCTTACTACCGGCCATAGTAAGGGCATAGCTTCCTTAGTTGGAGCAATAAGCCTACTAAGTGAATGCTAATTTCCCGTCCCGAACACCTCATGAATAATCATGAGTACTGATATTGAGAATGACACTGGTTACCGGGTCTTCTGATATATACTGAATAATCAGTTCCTGTTATTGATCGTGATGTCAAAGTAATACAAGCTTCGACAACAATGGTATTCTTGGGAGGATAAGGAAGGAAGCAATATCCTTATAAACTTGCTTGTTTAGCTTTATGTGCTACTTGATGAGTGGATTATCCTCTCATATACTTGTTACTTGATGATACTTGATATATGATTACTTGAGTATCTACTTGAATTGCATGATAACATGTCATGTAGTTTCATCTAATAGCTTACTGAGATTTATCTCACCCTTTATTTGTTCCCCCCTAGGAAAGGAAGGATAGTGCGCAGTGAGCTCGACATAGTTGGGAGCTTGCTTCGCAGGTCGTGATTATTTTGGGGCTTGTGTCCTTTTACACTTGGTGAGGACGATGTATTGGGTTGTATAACTCCTTATTTTGGGGTAGACAGTCTTGTTCAGTTTGTTGTCACTAGACATCTTGTATAGTACTCTTAATGCCAGCTTATGTGCTAGGCATGTTTCCGCTGTGTATGTATTAAGTTTGGTTTTAATTTTCTTGTCTAGAACTCATGTTGTGAGCTAGTATAGCTCCTTACTCTAGAGTATAATATCATGCCAATTTGTTAACAAATGTCATTAAGTTTCTTGTTAATTTCTTGTTTCCGTTAGGCACTCCCATCCAGGTTCGAGTTCTATTAGGGATCCGGGACCTGGGGGCGTGTCAGGTTGGTATCAGAGCTACCCTTGGTTTAGCTACCTGTTAGCTACCTTGGTTTGCTCTAAGTCTGGATAGGGTCTATGGCCTAGGTATGGGTGAGTCTTGGGGTGTTATTAATAACGCTGAGTGTTTACCTACAGGTACAATGAGTTCTGAAGGTACAAGTGGTAGTAATCAGCTGAGATCTATAACTCCTCAAGAAGAAATGGTTGATAATGTTGACTGGGATTATCCTAATCGCCTTACAAGGTTCTTGAAGCTGAAACCTCGTAGTTTTGACGGGGAATTTGATTCTAAGAAGGCAGAAGAGTGGATTGAAAGTATTGAGAAGATCTTTACAGCCTTGAGATGTGCAGGTGGTGATAAGGTAACCTTTGCAACCTTTAAACTTGAGAAAGCCGCTGAACATTGGTGGCAAGTGTTAGTAAACTGGGAACTGGAAGGTGTACCACAGACATGGGAGAATTTTCTTAAAGCATTCAAGTCACAGTTTATTCCAACAGTGGTCCAAGATAGAAAGGAGATGGAATTTCTTAATCTGGACAGGGAAGTCTGACCGTGGGGCAATACTCAAACCAAGTTCACAGAATTGGCGAGGTATTGTGATCATTTAGTTCCAAATGAAGCTAAGAAGGCACAGAGGTTTGTTAAAGGGTTAAGGACTGAGTATAGGAAGCAACTTCTTTCTCTACAACTCACTAGCTATCAGCAAGCAGTGGAAAGGCTTATACTATTGAAAATGATATGAAGAACACAAGGTGAAGTTGGGAACACCATGACTGGTGTCGTGTATCAGAAAAGGCTCAGGGATCTGGTTCTAAAGGTGAAAATCTGGCCGCCAAGATCGTCGATTCCGACAGCCAACTGAAAGTAAAGGTAGTGTATCAACTGGTTCGAGGACAACAGTCCAAGGTCCCAGGAGAGTATGTGGCTATTGTTCGAAAAGAAGGCCATTCTGAAGACAAGTGTTGGCTAAAGCAAGGAAAGTGTATAGTGTGTGGTGAAGCGGGCACTTTGCTAGAAATTGTTCTAAAAAGTAAAGTAAATCAAGTTGGGGGTACAAGTCAACAGGTCCTCAGGTTCCAAGAGAGATAGTGGGGGTCGACCAAAAGGTTCAGGGTCGAGTGTTTGCTCTAGATCAGCAGGTGGTAGCTGAGTCTTCTGCGGTCATAGGAGGTATTATATTACTTTCTAGTACGAGAGCGCGAGTCTTGATAGATCCAGGCTCATCTCATTCTTTATGTGGCATCTCATTTTGTGTCGCATTTGCATGTTCTTCATGATTCTATGCCTTATGTGCTAGAAGTATCTTCCCCTATGGGAGATTGCATGTTTACTTCTGAGGTTTACAAGAAATGTGAGGTCCTTGTGGGTGATCATGCCCTTCTTGCTGACCTAGTCGTGTTACCTATAAGGGACTTTGACGTGATTCTTGGCATGGATTGGCTATATGTGCATCATGCATCTGTTGATTGTTATAGAAAAGTAGTAACTTTTTCTATTCCTGTTTTCTATTCCTGGTTTGCCTGATTTTACCTTTGAAGGTGATAGGCCTTTATGTGCTATACATGTTATTTCTGCTTTAAAAGCTAGAAAACTTTTATCTCGTGGTTGTGCCGGGTATCTCGCATGTGTACTTGATCAAGTTTATCTGTTCCCAAGATGGAGGATTTCCTGTTGTGTCTGAATTTTCAGATGTGTTCTCTTCTGAGTATAGCATGCCACCTGATCGAGAGCTTGAGTTCTGTATTGAGTTATTACCAGTACAGCACCAATCTCTAAAGCACCTTATAGAATGGCTCCAGCTGAGTTGAGAGAGTTAAAAACACAGCTTGAGGAATTGCTTGAAAGGGGTTTCATCAGACCTAGTGTATCACCGTGGGGTGCACCAGTGTTGTTTGTCAGAAAGAAAGATGGGACTCTGCGATTGTGTATTGATTACAGAGATCTTAATCAGGTAACTATCAAGAATAAATATCCGTTACCTCATATTGATGACTTGTTTGATCAGCTTCAGGGTTCAGTAGTGTATTCGAAGCTTGACTTGAGAAGTGGTTATCATCAGTTAAAAATCAGATCTGAGGATATACCAAGAGACAAGACAGCTTTCCGTACCAGGTATGGGCATTATGAGTTTATTGTTATGCCATTTGGTTTGACAAATGCTCCAGCTGTATTTTATGGATTTGATGAACCGTATCTTCAAGCCATATCTTGATTGCTTTGTGGTGGTATTCATTGATGACATTCTTGTGTATTCTAAGTCACGGCTGAGCATGAACACATCTCAGAGTAGTATTACAAGTTTCTTCGTGAGAAACAACTATTTGCAAAATTCAGCAAATGTGCTTTCTGGTTAGAAGAGGTTTCATTCTTGGGGCATGTTGTGTCTGCTACTGGTATTGCAGTAGATCCTTCCAAGTTGAAGCAGTTGTAAACTGGAAGAGGCCAACTACAGTGACTGAAATCCGTAGTTTCTTGGGCTTGGCTAGTTATTATCGGAGGTTCATTGAGGGATTCTCCAAGATTGCTACTCCATTGACTAATATGACTCGAAAAGCTATTTCTTTTGAGTGGAATGACAAATGTGAAGCAAGTTTTCAGGAGTTAAAAGGCGTTTGACTACAGCTCCAGTCTTGGCTTTGCCTAATGGTTCTGAGCATTTCATGGTTTATACTGATGCTTCTAAAGAAGGATTGGGTTGTGTTCTGATGCAAGATGGCAAGGTAATAGCTTATGCTTCTCGAAAATTATCTCCTTATGAAAAGAATTATCCTACTCATGATTTAGAGTTGGCTGCGATTATTTTTGCTTTGCATAAATGGAGGCATTACTTGTATGGAACTAAATTTGAAGTCTTTACTGATCATAAGAGCTTGAAGTACTTGTTTTCTCAAAAAGAGCTTAACATGAGCAACGTAGATGGATGGAGAAATTGAAGGATCATGATTGTACTATCCTTTATCATCCAGGAAAAGCAAATGTTTGGCAGATGCACTGAGCAGAAAGACTTATATTTCTTTCCTGATGATTCGTGAATGGAAGATGTTTGAAGACTTGTGTGATTGGAGTCCTTGTGAATCAAATCATGGAGTTATTTTTGCTAATATAAAGGCTACTTCAGATTTACTCCAACAGATCAAAGAAGCTCAGGTAATTGATTCTGAATTGCAGAAAATCATTAGTGGAATGAATGAAGGAAAGCAACCAGATTTTTCTTTTAATAGTGATGGAATTCTTACCTTCCGAGATCGAGTTTGTATTCCAGTTGATTCTGAGATAAAGAAGAAAGTTCTTGAAGAGGCTCACAAAGCCAAGTATACTATTCATCTGGAAGTACTAAAATGTACCAAGACTTGAAGAAACATTTCTGGTGGAACAATATGAAAGAGAAATTGCTGAGTATGTTTCCAAATGTTTGACTTGTCAACAAGTAAAAGTGGAACATCAACGTCCAGCAGGTTTGTTGCAACCATTGGAAATTCCAGAGTGGAAATGGGAGCATATCACGATGGATTTTTGTGACTGGTTTGCCACGTACCAGACGAGGCCATGATGCTGTTTGGGTTATAGTGGACAGGTTGACTAAATCAGCTCACTTCTTGTCTGTTTCCATGGGATATTCATTGTCTCAGTTGGCATCTTTATATGTTCAGGAGATAGTCCGACTGCATGGGGTTCCTGTGAGTATTGTATCTGACAGAGATCCTCGTTTTACTTCTCGATTCTGGCAGGCTCTTCAGGGTGCTATGGGTACTAAATTGAATTTCAGTACAGCTTTTCATCCTCAATCTGATGGGCAATCTGAGAGACTTATACAGATTCTTGAGGATATGTTACGTGCTTGTGTTATTGATTTTAAAGGCAGTTGGGATACTCATCTTCCTTTGGCTGAGTTTGCTTATAATAACAGTTTTCAGTCTAGCATTGAAATGGCTCCTTATGAGGCTCTTTATGGCAGAAAATGTCGATCTCCTATATGCTGGGATGAAGTGGGAGAAGCTAGACTCTTGGGTCCTGAAATGGTTCAACAGTCAGTTGAAAGTGTGAAACTCTTCGAGATAGATTGCGCACAGCTCAGAGTAGACAAAAGAGTTATGCAGATCATCGTAGAAGGGATCTTGAATTCCAGGTAGGTGACTTTGTATTCTTGAAGGTCTCTCCTCGTAGAGGTATAAAGAGATTTGGGAAGAAAGGAAAGTTATCTCCTCGTTATATCGGTCCATTTGAGATTCTTGAAAGAGTTGGGAAGTTGGCTTATAAAGTGGCTTTACCTCCTTCTTTATCTGGTATTCATGATGTGTTCCATGTATCTATGCTTCGCAGTATATGGCAGATGAATCACATGTTCTTGAGTATGAGGCTATTCCATTTCAGCCTGATTTGTCTTATGAGGAACAACCTGTTGAAATTCTTGACTGGAAAGAGCAAGTTTTGCGTACCAAAAGGATTCCTATTGTGAAGGTCCTTTGGAGGAATCATGAAATTGAAGAGGCTACTTGGGAAACCGAGAAAGAGATGCGAGATAAATACCCGAGCCTATTTGAAAACTTTGGTAAGTAAAATTCGTGGGCGAATTTTCTTTAAGGTGGGGAGGATGTAACACCCATCGAATTCTTGTTAAATATTTGACATATTTGTTAAATACTTGAACTTGCATATTATGTGTTAGTTTTACTTGGGTTAAAGTTTTAACTGCTTTAAATAGTTAAGGTGGTTAAATGTCTAGTTTTGACTTTTGGGTCATTTGTGAAAATTTGACTTCAGGGGTCTTTTTGTTAAAAGTGAAACTTGAGGGGCCTAAGTGCAATTCTTGAAAGTTTCAAAGTATATCATCTTTGTTGGGTGCCTGGGAAAGTCATTTTCCCCAAATTCTTTACGTGCACTCCCTGTTCTGAAAAGCTAGGTTTAGGGTTTTCCCTATTCCCGACTCCTCGAGTTTTAATTATCCCTCCGTTCTTGATTCTGATCCCGGATTAATATTCGTGGCGTTGAATAGAGCGTTCCAGGCCGAACAGAAATAAGTTTGGGTCAACTTGAATTTTGACTAGGTAAGTTATTAGCTCCCCCTTGCTTGTAATAACATGCATAAATGTTATTCTCGATACTTGTGAATGTTAATTTCGTGTTTGGATGATTTTTGTGATACTTGTAAAATTGGGACAAAAGGAGTAAAACCTACTGTGTGAAATAATGAAAGGAAATCAAAGAATTGGTTTTGAGGTTTTTTTTATGCTTTCTGGGTATGTTAAATTGTTAGTAATAAGTTACTCCTACGCTTGGGACGGAGAATTCTAAGTCTGGAAGAAATTGAGTTTTTGCAGATTTTGGCCTTGGGCGACGCCCAGGGGTTTTTTGGGCGACCGCCCACTAAGGCAGGATTTTTTTTCTGAATTGTGATCTTGGGCGACCGCCCAGATGGGGTTGGGCGACCGCCCAAAACCCCTGTTGCACAATAGTTTTTCAAACTAAATGGAGATGGAAACCTTAAAACTCCTCCTAAGGCATATAGCCTTAGTATAAGATGTCTTAGCAAGTATAATGTACCTTTGAGGGCATTAGAACTTAGTCTTGAACATTAATACTTATAGAACTCAAATGAAAAAATAAGTATAAGAGTAGTATCTCTTCTTTATGTCTTGAAAGTGCTATGAACAAGCACTAATGTGTTATACTTGTTGTGAATCCAATGATTGTGCACCTTAGAGGCATTAGCCAAGGTCTTAGACTTGAACATCCTAAGAATAGGATTGGGATTTTGTAAGAGTAAATGTATAACTCTTATACTTGTTTGAATGTCCAAAGATTGGAGTTATAACTTGAAGTATAAGACATTAAAAGCTTGTACGTGACTTGAACATCCAAAGAATTGGATTATACTTGAATATAAGATAATAAAATCTTGTACTTGGCTTGACACCAATACATATGTATGGTAGTGAACTTGAAAGTGCTATGAACAAGCACTAACGTGTATGAGACATGTTCTTGTTGTGTATGTTCAAACATTGCATACATTGCTTGATACAAGGTGACTTCTTGATTACTTGAAGCATGTTCCTTGTTGAGCTAGTCCACTACTTTGGATTAGTTCTTCTCCCGTTGTTCAAGTAAATATCTACTTGTACTTTCTTGTGTGAGTCCAGCTGGTTCTCCTTGCTTGTTCGAAAATGTATAGGTTCACGCTTGTCGCGAGAGCTGGGGTTTAAGTGACAATCGGGTCCCTATGTATTTCCGCCCGACCCCTTACTACCGGCCATAGTAAGGGCATAGCTTCCTTAGTTGGAGCAATAAGCCTGACTTAAGTGAATGCTAATTTCCGTCCCGAACACCTCATGAATAATCATGAGTACTGATATTGAGAATGACACTGGTTACCGGGTCTTCTGATATACTGAATAATCAGTTCCTGTTATTGATCGTGATGTCAAAGTAATACAAGCTTCGACAACAATGGTATTCTTGGAGGAATAAAGAAGGAAGCAATATCCTTATAAATTGCTTGTTTAGCTTATGTGCTACTTGATGAGTGGATTATCCTCTCATATACTTGTTACTTGATGATACTTGATATATGATTACTTGAGTATCTACTTGAATTGCATGATAGCATGTCATGTAGTTGGCATCTAATAGCTTACTGAGATTTATCTCACCCTTTATTTGTTGCTCCCCCCAGGAAAGGAAGGATAGTGCGCAGGAGGCTCGGCATAGTTGGGAGCTTGCTTCGCAGGTCGTGATTATTTTGGGGGCTTGTGTCCTTTTACACTTGGTGAGGACGATGTATTGGGTTGTATAACTCCTTATTTTGGGGTAGACAGTCTTGTTCAGTTCTTGTTGTCACTAGACATCTTGTATAGTACTCTTAATGCCAGCTTATGTGCTAGGCATGTTTCCGCTGTGTATGTATTAAGTTTGGTTTTAAATTTTCTTGTCTAGAACTCATGTTGTGAGCTAGTATAGCTCCTTACTCTAGAGTATATATATCATGCCAATTTGTTAAACAATGTCATTAAGTTTCTTGTTAAGTTTCTTGTTTCCCGTTAGGCACTCCCATCCAGGTTCGAGGTTCTATTAGGAATCCCGGGACCTGGGGCGTGTCAGGTTGGTATCAGAGCTACCCTGGTTTAGCTACCCTGTTTAGCTACCTTGGTTTGCTCTAAGTCTGGATAGGGTCTATGGCCTAGGTATGGGTGAGTCTTGGGGTGTTATTAATAACGCTGAGTGTTTACCTACAGGTACAATGAGTTCTGAAGGTACAAGTGGTAGTAATCAGCTGAGATCTATAACTCCTCAAGAAGAAATGGTTGATAATGTTGACTGGGATTATCCTAATCGCCTTACAAGGTTCTTGAAGCTGAAACCTCGTAGTTTTGACGGGGAATTTGATTCTAAGAAGGCAGAAGAGTGGATTGAAAGTATTGAGAAGATCTTTACAGCCTTGAGATGTGCAGGTGGTGATAAGGTAACCTTTGCAACCTTTAAACTTGAGAAAGCCGCTGAACATTGGTGGCAAGTGTTGAGTAAAAGCTGGGAACTGGAAGGTGTACCACAGACATGGGAGAATTTTCTTAAAGCATTCAAGTCACAGTTTATTCCAACAGTGGTCCAAGATAGAAAGGATGGAATTTCTTAATCTGGAGCAGGGAAGTCTGACCGTGGGGCAATACTCAACCAAGTTCACAGAATTGGCGAGGTATTGTGATCATTTAGTTCCAAATGAAGCTAAGAAGGCACAGAGGTTTGTTAAAGGGTTAAGGACTGAGTATAGAAAGCAACTTCTTTCTCTACAACTCACTAGCTATCAGCAAGCAGTGGAAAAGGCTTATACTATTGAAAATGATATCGAAGAACACAAGGTGAAGTTGGGAACAACCATGACTGGTCGTGTATCAGAGAAAGGCTCAGGGATCTGGTTCTAAAGTGGAAAATCTGGCCGCCAAGATCGTCGATTCGACAGCCAACTGAAAGTAAAGGTAGTGTATCAACTGGTTCGAGGACAACAGTCCAAGGTCCCAGGAGAGTATGTGGCTATTGTTCGAAAGAAGGCCATTCTGAAGACAAGTGTTGGCTAAAGCAAGGGAAGTGTATAGTGTGTGGTGAAGCGGGGCACTTTGCTAGAAATTGTTCTAAAAGTAAAGTAAATCAAGTTGGGGGTACAAGTCAACAGGTCTCAGGTTCCAAGAGAGATAGTGGGGGTCGACCAAAAGTTCAGGGTCGAGTGTTTGCTCTAGATCAGCAGGGTGTAGCTGAGTCTTCTGCGGTCATAGGAGGTATTATATTACTTTCTAGTACGAGAGCGCGAGTCTTGATAGATCCAGGCTCATCTCATTCTTATGTGGCATCTCATTTTGTGTCGCATTTGCATGTTCTTCATGATTCTATGCCTTATGTGCTAGAAGTATCTTCCCCTATGGGAGATTGCATGTTTACTTCTGAGGTTTACAAGAAATGTGAGGTCCTTGTGGGTGATCATGCCCTTCTTGCTGACCTAGTCGTGTTACCTATAAGGGACTTTGACGTGATTCTGGGCATGGATTGGCTATATGTGCATCATGCATCTGTTGATTGTTATAGAAAAGTAGTAACTTTTTCTATTCCTGGTTTGCCTGATTTTACCTTTGAGGGTGATAGGCCTTTATGTGCTATACATGTTATTTCTGCTTTAAAAGCTAGAAAACTTTTATCTCATGGTTGTGCCGGGTATCTCGCATGTGTACTTGATCAGAGTTTATCTGTTCCCAAGATGGAGGATATTCCTGTTGTGTCTGAATTTTCAGATGTGTTCTCTTCTGAGTATAGTATGCCACCTGATCGAGAGCTTGAGTTCTGTATTGAGTTATTACCAGGTACAGCACCAATCTCTAAAGCACCTTATAGAATGGCTCCAGCTGAGTTGAGAGAGTTAAAAACACAGCTTGAGGAATTGCTTGAAAGGGGTTTCATCAGACCTAGTGTATCACCGTGGGGTGCACCAGTGTTGTTTGTCAGAAAGAAAGATGGGACTCTGCGATTGTGTATTGATTACAGAGATCTTAATCAGGTAACTATCAAGAATAAATATCCGTTACCTCATATTGATGACTTGTTTGATCAGCTTCAGGTTCAGTAGTGTATTCGAAGCTTGACTTGAGAAGTGGTTATCATCAGTTAAAATCAGATCTGAGGATATACCAAAGACAGCTTTCCGTACCAGGTATGGGCATTATGAGTTTATTGTTATGCCATTTGGTTTGACAAATGCTCCAGCTGTATTTATGGATTTGATGAACCGTATATTCAAGCCATATCTTGATTGCTTTGTGGTGGTATTCATTGATGACATTCTTGTGTATTCTAAGTCACGGGCTGAGCATGAACAACATCTCAGAGTGGTATTACAAGTTCTTCGTGAGAAACACTATTTGCAAATTCAGCAAATGTGCTTTCTGGTTAGAAGAGGTTTCATTCTTGGGCATGTTGTGTCTGCTACTGGTATTGCAGTAGATCCTTCCAAAGTTGAAGCAGTTGTAAACTGGAAGAGGCCAACTACAGTGACTGAAATCCGTAGTTTCTTGGGCTTGGCTAGTTATTATCGGAGGTTCATTGAGGGATTCTCCAAGATTGCTACTCCATTGACTAATATGACTCGAAAAGCTATTTCTTTTGAGTGGAATGACAAATGTGAAGCAAGTTTTCAGGAGTTAAAAAGGCGTTTGACTACAGCTCCAGTCTTGGCTTTGCCTAATGGTTCTGAGCATTTCGTGGTTTATACTGATGCTTCTAAAGAAGGATTGGGTTGTGTTCTGATGCAAGATGGCAGGTAATAGCTTATGCTTCTCGAAAATTATCTCCTTATGAAAAGAATTATCCTACTCATGATTTAGAGTTGGCTGCGATTATTTTTGCTTTGCATAAATGGAGGCATTACTTGTATGGAACTAATTTGAAGTCTTTACTGATCATAAGAGCTTGAAGTACTTGTTTTCTCAAAAAGAGCTTAACATGAGGCAACGTAGATGGATGGAGAAATTGAAGGATCATGATTGTACTATTCTTTATCATCCAGGAAAAGCAAATGTTGTGGCAGATGCACTGAGCAGAAAGACTTATATTTCTTTCCTGATGATTCGTGAATGGAAGATGTTCGAAGACTTGTGTGATTGGAGTCCTTGTGAATCAAATCATGGAGTTATTTTTGCTAATATAAAGGCTACTTCAGATTTACTCCAACAGATCAAAGAAGCTCAGGTAATTGATTCTGAATTATAGAAAATCATTAGTGGAATGAATGAAGGAAAGCAACCAGATTTTTCTTTTAATAGTGATGGAATTCTTACCTTCCGAGATCGAGTTTGTATTCCAGTTGATTCTGAGATAAAGAAGAAAGTTCTTGAAGAGGCTCACAAAGCCAAGTATACTATTCATCCTGGAAGTACTAAAATGTACCAAGACTTGAAGAAACATTTCTGGTGGAACAATATGAAAAGAGAGATTGCTGAGTATGTTTCCAAATGTTTGACTTGTCAACAAGTAAAAGTGGAACATCAACGTCCAGCAGGTTTGTTGCAACCATTGGAAATTCCAGAGTGGAAATGGGAGCATATCACGATGGATTTTGTGACTGGTTTGCCACGTACCAGACGAGGCCATGATGCTGTTTGGGTTATAGTGGACAGGTTGACTAAATCAGCTCACTTCTTGTCTGTTTCCATGGGATATTCATTGTCTCAGTTGGCATCTTTATATGTTCAGGAGATAGTCCGACTGCATGGGGTTCCTGTGAGTATTGTATCTGACAGAGATCCTCGTTTTACTTCTCGATTCTGGCAGGCTCTTCAGGGTGCTATGGGTACTAAATTGAATTTCAGTACAGCTTTTCATCCTCAATCTGATGGGCAATCTGAGAGACTTATACAGATTCTTGAGGATATGTTACGTGCTTGTGTTATTGATTTTAAAGGCAGTTGGGATACTCATCTTCCTTTGGCTGAGTTTGCTTATAATAACAGTTTTCAGTCTAGCATTGAAATGGCTCCTTATGAGGCTCTTTATGGCAGAAAATGTCGATCTCCTATATGCTGGGATGAAGTGGGAGAAGCTAGACTCTTGGGTCCTGAAATGGTTCAACAGTCAGTTGAAAGTGTGAAACTCATTCGAGATAGATTGCGCACAGCTCAGAGTAGACAAAAGAGTTATGCAGATCATCGTAGAAGGGATCTTGAATTCCAGGTAGGTGACTTTGTATTCTTGAAGGTCTCTCCTCGTAGAGGTATAAAGAGATTTGGGAAGAAAGGAAAGTTATCTCCTCGTTATATCGGTCCATTTGAGATTCTTGAAAGAGTTGGGAAGTTGGCTTATAAAGTGGCTTTACCTCCTTCTTTATCTGGTATTCATGATGTGTTCCATGTATCTATGCTTCGCAAGTATATGGCAGATGAATCACATGTTCTTGAGTATGAGGCTATTCCATTTCAGCCTGATTTGTCTTATGAGGAACAACCTGTTGAAATTCTTGACTGGAAAGAGCAAGTTTTGCGTACCAAAAGGATTCCTATTGTGAAGGTCCTTTGGAGGAATCATGAAATTGAAGAGGCTACTTGGGAAACCGAGAAAGAGATGCGAGATAAATACCCGAGCCTATTTGAAAACTTTGGTAAGTAAAATTCGTGGGCGAATTTTCTTTAAGGTGGGGAGGATGTAACACCCATCGAATTTCTTGTTAAATATTTGACATATTTGTTAAATACTTGAACTTGCATATTATGTGTTAGTTTTACTTGGGTTAAAGTTTTAACTGCTTTAAATAGTTAAGGTGGTTAAATGTCTAGTTTGGACTTTTGGGTCATTTGTGAAAATTTGACTTCAGGGGTCTTTTTGTTAAAAGTGAAACTTGAGGGGCCTAAGTGCAATTCTTTGAAAGTTTCAAAGTATATCATCTTTGTTGGGTGCCTGGGAAAGTCATTTTCCCCAAATTCTTTACGTGCACTCCCTCTGTTCTGAAAAGCTAGGTTTAGGGTTTTGCCTATTCCCGACTCCTCGAGTTTAATTATCCCTCCGTTCTTGATTCTGATCCCGGATTAATAATCGTGGCGTTGAATAGAGCGTTCCAGGCCGAACAGAAATAAGTTTGGGTCAACTTGAATTTTGACTAGGTAAGTTATTAGCTCCCCCTTGCTTGTAATAACATGCATAAATGTTATTCTCGATACTTGTGAATGTTAATTTCGTGTTTGGGATGATTTTTGTGATACTTGTAAAATTGGGACAAAAGGAGTAAAACCCTACTGTGTGAAATAATGAAAGGAAATCAAAGAATTGGTTTTAGGTTTTTTTATGCTTTCTGGGTATGTTAAATTGTTAGTAATAAGTTACTCCTACGCTTGGGACGGAGAATTCTAAGTCTGGGAAGAAATTGAGTTTTTGCAGATTTTGGCCTTGGGCGACCGCCCATGGGGTTTTGGGCGACCGCCCACTAAGGCAGAGATTTTGGTTCTGAAATTGTGATCTTGGGCGACCGCCCAGGATGGGGTTGGGCGACCGCCCAAAACCCCTGTTGCACAATAGTTGTTCAAACTAAATGGAGATGAAACCTTACCTCTCCTAAGGCATATAGCCTTAGTATAAGATGTCTTAGCAAGTATAATTGTACCTTTTGAGGGCATTAGAACTTAGTCTTGAACATTAATACTTATAGAACTCAAATGAAAAAATAAGTATAAGAGTAGTATCTCTTCTTTATGTCTTGAAAGTGCTATGAACAAGCACTAATGTGTTATACTTGTTGTGAATCCAATGATTGTGCACCTTAGAGGAATTAGCACAAAGTCTTAGACTTGAACATCCTAAGAATAGGATTGGGATTTGGTAAGAGTAAATGTATAACTCTTATACTTGTTTGAATGTTCAAAGATTGGAAGTTATAACTTGAAGTATAAGACATTAAAAGCTTGTACGTGACTTGAACATCCAAAGAATTGGATTATAATTTGAAGTATAAGATAATAAAATCTTGTACATGGCTTGACACCAATACATATGTATGGTAGTGAACTTGAAAGTGCTATGAACAAGCACTAATGTGTATGAGACATGTTCTTGTTGTGTATGTTCAAACATTGCATACATTTGCTTGATACAAGGTGACTTCTTGATTACTTGAAGCATGTTCCTTGTTGAGCTAGTCCACTACTTTGGATTAGTTCTTCTCCCGTTGTTCAAGTAAATATCTACTTGTACTTTCTTGTGTGAGTCCAGCTGGTTCTCCTTGCTTGTTCGAAAATGTATAGGTTCACGCTTGTCGCGAGAGCTGGGGTTTAAGTGACAATCGGGTCCCTATGTATTTCCGCCCGACCCCTTACTACCGGCCATAGTAAGGGCATAGCTTCCTTAGTTGGAGCAATAAGCCTGACTAAAGTGAATGCTAATTTCCCGTCCCGAACACCTCATGAATAATCATGAGTACTGATATGAGAATGACACTGGTTACCGGGTCTTCTGATATACTGAATAATCAGTTCCTGTTATTGATCGTGATGTCAAAGTAATACAAGCTTCGACAACAATGGTATTCTTGGGAGGAATAAGGAAGGAAGCAATATCCTTATAAATTGCTTGTTTAGCTTATGTGCTACTGGATGAGTGGATTATCCTCTCATATACTTGTTACTTGATGATACTTAATATATGATTACTTGAGTATCTACTTGAATTGCATGATAGCATGTCATGTAGTTGCATCTAATAGCTTACTGAGATTTATCTCACCCTTTATTTGCTCCCCCCAGGAAAGGAAGGATAGTGCGCAGTGAGGCTCGGCATAGTTGGGAGCTTGCTTCGCAGGTCGTGATTATTTTGGGGGCTTGTGTCCTTTTACACTTGGTGAGGACGATGTATTGGGTTGTATAACTCCTTATTTTGGGGTAGACAGTCTTGTTCAGTTCTTGTTGTCACTAGACATCTTGTATAGTACTCTTAATGCCAGCTTATGTGCTAGGCATGTTTCTGCTGTGTATGTATTAAGTTTGGTTTTAAATTTTCTTGTCTAGAACTCATGTTGTGAGCTAGTATAGCTCCTTACTCTAGAGTATATATATCATGCCAATTTGTTAAACAAATGTCATTAAGTTTCTTGTTAAGTTTCTTGTTTCCCGTTAGGCACTCCCATCCAGGTTCGAGGTTCTATTAGGGAATCCCGGGACCTGGGGGCGTGTCAAAGAAACAAATGCAGAATAAAATTCGTGACGTCGCCGGACACGGTCGTGCCCTAATCCAAGAACGGTCGTGCCAATCCAGTCGACAACCTCCATCTTTCAGCCGATTTTGCGCACGGTCGAGCTTTGAATTTCGCACGGCCGTGCCATTTCGGTCGAGCACCCCAGTCTTCCTCCCAGCGCTGCATACGTGCTACATCATTCTCCCCCACTTGAAAAGGACTTGACCCGAAGTCCGAATCATGTACCAGAAAAGAACCACACATCCCGGGAGTAGTCATCTTGCACTTGACAATGGAAGTCGCCCGCGTTGGATGTCGTGCAACTTGTACCGGTAGACAAGACAATCAGCTCTATGTGTGCTTTCATTTCATGAACTTAATTCCATTACATCACGAGTACAACTATCATTAGATGGTTTCTTTTCAGTTTATTTTCAATCGTGGGATTATTTCCCAATAGAATGATATTCCCTTTCCCAGCTACCCAGGAAGAGCTGATCTCTAAGTAATTATGATTAATGTTGATGTTACCATTTTTCTTTACTCATTGTTGAGTAGATTTCTAAGGGGCCGACTTCCCCTGTCTTTGTTCATGTTGATACAATCAATAGTGTGGCCCAAATTAGTGGAGAGGGGATGGCCCAAGAAGTTCAGAAAACAATTTACATTTTTAGACAGAATATTCCAGCAGATGGGTCAATTTTGAACATTAAATTGTATTGATTGGTAGTGATCCAGCCCATGAGTTATATATGGTTACAAATCCCTATGTGTCTAGTTTCATATGCTTCAATCTGATCATCATTTGGGTTCTTCTAGAAGGAGTTATTCTTGTTTTACTGGAAGGTGTCAGAAAGTTCCGAAAAACTGCCAAGTGGATGTCTTTTGGTATTTTGGGTCTGCTTAATAAGTCATTAGTTCTTAATACAGATGTTTGGGTGTTATTAATGTTTTACTATATCATGCATTGTTTCCATTTAGTATCACTTTAATTTTTAACGATTAATATGACGTTCTACTTTCTGACAGAAACGAAACTGGATGTCTAGAAGTAGTGGGTGCTGTCCCCTCCCAGCCGCCATCGCCTAGCCAGCCACCACAACATGCCCTATGGATTCAAAGATATCTCCCTCCCTCTGTTTTGGTGCCACACTCACACTTGCACAGTTCCATTCTCTTTCTGGCGCACATGAACACACACTCATAGAATTTAGAGTTTCATGTTCACTTGATTAATTCAGTTATAATTTCTCATAGTATTTTACGAGCTATATTCTTAAGCATCAAAGTATATAAGACTTGAATTCAGTCATTTAAGTTGTTAGTCTTCACTTTTGTACAGGACAAGGTCCATGCTGAACAGTTTCCTACTATAGTAGACTCTAAACATGAATCGTGCATTTTCTCAGCGAAGGAAGAAGTGGGGGTATTTTTTTAAAAATGAGTCAAAATTATAGTTGGTTTGATTCCATTATTATGGTTGTTGTTGATATTTTAAAGTAATTCTAAATTATATATCTTAGTGAAGGAGCAGTAGCACCATTTGTATAACTACTATTGTTAATTTATGTTAATTTTGAAATTTCTCTCTCCCAAAGTCATATTTTGGTATTTGTCAAAAATTTTGGTGGTTTGAGCTTAAATTACTGGTGGTGGTGGGTGGGGTGGGGTGAAGGGAAGGGGCAGAGTGGGGAAAAAATAAAATGATTTTTTTTCTTGTTTGCACAATGTTTTCAAAAATGTTGTCCTAAGTAAAATAACAACGTTTGAAAAATCGTTGTCCTAATTTACAACGTTTCTTGAGAGACGTTGTAAAAATTATCTACAACGTTTAAGCAAAACCTTGTTGAACAGTAATTACCACATTTGAACAAACGTTGTATAAAAGTAGATCTACAACGTTTAGCCTCAACGTTGTTGAATAATATTTTACCACGTTTAAGAAAACGTTGTTGGAGATGTATACAACGTTTTACCAATGTTGTTGAAAAGTGCTAAAAATTCTTAAAATCAAAAGTAACAACGTTTCTCACAACATTTAACAAAACGTTGTCGTATAATTTGACTTTCAACAACAGTGGATGACACAACGTTTGGACAAACGTTGTCGAATGTCTTCCACAACGTTTTTTAAACGTTATCATAGACCTTTTTTGTTATAGTGAGTATCTGAAATACAAGATTTGGGAGCACACAAGGAAATAATTCCTTTCTCCTTATCGATGCCAGGACGCACCCCTTTGGTTTTCAACGGGCATAAATTAAACTTGACCCCATCTTTCACAAAACTAATAAAATTAGTACGCCCATTGTGAGTAGAATCAAAATCATAATGCCAAAGTCGACCAAGTAACAATTGGCAAGCACTCATATCAACAACATCACAAACAACCACATCCTTATAACGACCAATAGAAAAAGGAACGACACATTGTTCAGTTACCTTAATTTTACCGGTAGCATTAATCCATCCCACATGATATGGAGTTGGGTGCTTTGTAACCTCCAATTGCAATTTATCCACCGTCACCTGAGCAATCAAGTTATCACAACTCCCACTGTCCACAATGGTTTTCACCTTGTTATCAGCCACATGCCCAATAGTGCGAAAAATTCCATGCCTGTTAGGGGATTCATCTACTGCTGGAGATGTCAAGGTTAATTTATTACACACAAGTGTCCCATGATCACCATCATCACTTTCACAATTCGGGTCCATCCAATATTCCTTAATGTCATCAGCAGCCTCCTTCTCTGCTACATTAACTTGCCCTCGATTAGGACAGTTATTAGACAAATGCCCAGGCTGTCCACAATAAAAACATTTACTACCAAATTTCTTGGCATAAGGATTGGGATTCTGACGCCCAATAGCTGTATTAGTACCTTTCCCCACCGGCTGAGTCGGAACAGCATCCGGCTTCTCAGCACTGTTTTTAGAACCTGTGGACTGCTCGTTTTCAACTACCGGAGACTTAAACCTCGAAGATTTCCCAATGTTAACGGGTGGATTAGACTTAAACAATGGGCTAGGTTGTTGTCCCTCAACAGTTTTAGCACGAGAAATAGCCTCATCAAGTGTATGAACAGCATATAATTGAACTTGATTTTTAACACTAGAACGAAGACCATTCACATACCTTGCTGTTTGTTGTGCTTCAGATTCACCCAAAGCATTACGCGCAGAAAGTGTATGAAAGTTGTGCGTGCACTGATCGACAGACCGATTATCCTTCTTGCATTCAAGGAATTTCTGATAAATCAACAGCTCAAAATCCGCAGGCAAAATTCGTTGTTTCAAATCCATCTTCATACGACCCCATGTGCGAATCGGTAATTTATTCTGCCTCCTCCGCTGATTGTTCAATTGTTCCCACCATGCAGATGCCCCACCACGAAGTTTGTAAGACACATACTGCATTTTCTTCTCTTCCGGAATGTTCATCAAGGCAAAATATTTCTCTACTTCAGAAAGCCAATCTAAAATTCTTCCATGTCTAACTCCCCCATGAAAAAGGGTAGATCAGCTTTAATTTTAGGAGACTGATCCACGGGTGCAGCAACAAAATCAACTTCACCTTCTGAATCTGAATCCTCTCCTCCGGCTAGCGGAACACGATTGTTACGACCGTTTCCCACAGGAGCTTCTTGAACCTCTTCCCGTTGCCTTCGGCGTCCACCAACCTGCAAACCCTCCAAAACCCGAACAAGATCCACATGATGAGCTGCAGCCTGTTCTTCACGCTGACGGTCTCGTTCTTCATCTTGACGGTGTCTTTCTTGGGCTTCCCGATCCATACGATCAAGGATTGCAAGAACAGCGGCGTTGTTGTTCCCTTTGTCGTTGGCCATCTTCCTTGGATCTCACCTTCTCTGATACCAATTGATGCAGCAGAATACAACCAAGATCAACCACGATGGAAGATCTCGAACAAAGAGAAGGAATAAGACCTTCAAACAAGCCAACAATGGCTTCTAGGGTTTAAACTCACACAAAGTTGCAAAAGCAAACAATGAAATTAATAAATCAAATAACATGTTCAATACAAAGTAAGAAAATAGTATTTATACCCTAGCAACTAATAAAACCCTAATCCTAAATTTGTTCTTAACAAAATACCAAAAATATCCTTAACTTACTGTAAAGAAAAAGAAACAAACGCAGAATAAAATTCCTGGCATCGTCGGACACGGTCGTGCCCTAATCCAAGCACGGTCGTGCCAATCCAGTCGACAGCCTCCATCTTTCAGCCGATTTTGCGCACAGTCGAGCTTTGAATTTCGCACGGCCGTGCCATTTCGGTCGAGCACCCCAGTCTTCCTCCCAGCGCTGCATACGTGCTACATCACATATGGCAAGTCTCGTGAGTTGAGAAAAGAACTAAATTGGCTCCAATTAAATCCTTTCTGTAAAGGGATTCTACCGTACTCATTATGTTCTGAAATAATCATTTGCCATTTTTTATTGTTTTAAAAAAAAATCTTATTTTTATACAGCTTAAGCTTAAATGTACATAAATATATCATAATTAGTGAAGCAAGTTTTCATATCATTAAAAAATTTGAATAATCAAATGTAAAAATCATTTTGTAACGAGTGGAGTAATTTTGATAGCTATACAACAATAAGAGTATCCACATCATTATAGTATATATCGTCGTCCCCCCAAAAAAAAAGGCTCCAATTTGTGAATTGTGACCACTTAAAATGGATTAGGCATTATTTTATGATTTAACCTTTCGTTTTCGATACCTATGTGTCATTATCACTAGTATTAATATACATACACAAAGGGACATATTGGCATGTTACAGGCGATTATCATTATTCGTCGACATTATGGTCATTATCATTCTTTTTATAAGTAATGTTAAAATATGAAAATTTTGTAAAAAAAAAAAATGGCTACAAAATCTCGGTTAACAGGTGTTAGTTGATTATTTCATCGATTTAACAAAAAATTAAAGAAAAAGTAGCTAATCAAAAAATTGACAACAATAATTCGTAACTATAGTTTTATATTTCACATATTCAGAATGTAGTCTTTTTGTCCTATGCGTCTCATTATTAATTAAGGAAATACGTAACGTGTTGCTCCCTCCATTTCAAATGAATGTCTTAAAAGTTTTCAAATTTGCTCTTTATCAAAATAAAATTTGAAAAATAAATTGGACATATATTTTTAAAAAATATAATATTTAACCATGATATAAACAATGTACGAATTTGTTAAAATTTAAAATTATTAATTTTAATTTTTTGACGATGTCCACGCCGTAAGGAGTGCGAGTAGAGGGATCGAACCCTAGCGCTCATCGAGGGTGAGGCTTGGTTTTACCACTGTGACAGTCCTTTGGGGTCAAAACTACTCCCTCTGTTTCAAAATACATGACGTTTTAGGTGTTAATTTTTGTTCCAAAATATTTGACGTTTTACTAATTTCAAGGAATATTTACTCTAGTTTACCTATAATAACCTTATTCATTAATTACAAGCTATCTCTTGTGTAAACATTTAACTGTTTAGAAAATTGGAATCTGTTAGGGGTACAAAAGTCTTTTTATTGTATTAATTGCATTTTTAATATGTGTGAAGAAGTTTAAAACGACATGTATTTTGAAACAGATGGAGTATTAATTATTGAGAAGGTCTCTGGTGCGGCGGCCGCAAGGGGTGCGGCGCCGACCATACCTTTTTTTTTTTTTTTTTTTTTTTTTGCCCCCACAACCTTTTTTCCTCCCACCAAAAGTAACACTTCTTATAATGAAATGTAACACTTTTGTTTTTCAAATGTAACACTTTTTTTCTTTCAAAAATGTACCACAATTTTGATGCAATAGATTAAAGATAACATAAAAATTAACGACTAAATTAATGTAACACTTTTTATAAAGGAATGTAACATTCTTTTTTCAAAATGTACCACCCATACTTTTTTTCCTCCCAACAAAAGTAACACTTATTATAAAAAAATGTAACACTTTTTTATTCAAAATGTAACACTTTTTTTAATAAAAAATATACCACAATTTTGTTACAATAGATAAAGATAACATAAAGATTGACAACTAAATTAATGTAACACTTTTTATAAGGGAATGTAACACTCATTTTTTCAAATGTAACATTTTTTTTCTCCGAAAATAACATAGGATTGACAACTAAACTAATGTTACATTTTATAAAAAATGAATGTAACATTTTTTTCTCAATTGTAACAGTTTATATTCCTTAATGTAACATTATATATGAAATGTAACAATTTTTATTGAGAAAGTAACAATTGAAATGCAAACAAAATTTTTTTTTTTGTAAAATTGATGTTACATTTGACAGTAGAAAAAGTGTTACTTTTTGAAGATGAAAGTGTTACTTTTATTAGAACAGAGTGTTACATTTCAGCTGGCAAGCACCTCAAACTTTTTTATGTGTAAAAAAATCTTTAAAAAAAAAAAAAAACCAAATCATATCATGACCTATGTAGTTTTATTCGTCTCGTCGAGACGAACACAACGGTATTTTTAAATATTTTTTTTGACTTATAAATCTCAAGATATAGCATTTTAAAGATTTTTTTTTTTTTTTTTAACACACGTGGAAAATGGCGCGTCCATCTCACGCGCCCGTCGCACGGCGTGAGACGGCCGCAAACGAGAATTTGCCTTAATTATTTGACAGGTCGACTGCGATATGGGATGAATTGAGTAAATTTTTATTTTTATCCAACACTATTCTGATCAGTTTCTTATAGTTGCCGTTTGGGTGCAGTTTCTTGATGATTAATATTAGAGCATGCTGAATTGAAATTATTCAATGGCATGCAGGCTGTCTGTATTCATTTTGTTGTATTATGTGCCGTCCATTAATTATACAAACACTAAATACACTGTGACCAATTCAAGATGACTTTACTAGCTTGGAAAACTCAATATTGTTTGGTAGTATTATAAATTTTTAATATATACTGGAGTAGTTTCTAACTTTATTTATTTTGTTTGGTATTATAAATCTGCACTTGAAAATGCATTGGGTGGAGATTCATAAGCCCCTAACTTTTCATATAAATTAAAAGTGATACAGATGCGATTAAGCTAGACTTCTTTGGCCAAATCCCACCTTATAGTAATGGACTAAATGATTATTAATAGAAATTTGAAAATGAGAGAAAGGTATATACAACATTTGTCTCAAAATAACATCTTTATTTAAAACTAGTGTAGCACCCGTGCGTTAAACGCACGGCCAAAAATCTTTGACAAATAACGCAAACTCCATCAAAGCATTTACTATAATATTTACTAAAAGTGACGTAGAAATTTCAGTAAAAAAAAGTACAACTTGTATATACTTATTTCTAATAAATAGATCAATTATAAGAGTTTATTTTTTAGCAGATCTATTACTCCCTCTGCCCCGAAATAAATGTCGTCGTTTTTCGGACGTTAGTACGAAGGAACTTTGAGCGATAAATTTAATTTAGTTATCCTAATAAAATTGTAAAAGTTGTTATTGATACACCAATATAAATACTATCAATATAGCAATTTTTAAATTTTCATTAGAATGATTACATCTGTCTCAAAATAACATCTTTATTTAAAATGACTTTTTTCAATGTAAGAGGCGCTTAGAAAATGTTAATGTTGACTTTAGGAGTAAAAAATTATAAATATCTTTGCCTTATGTTTAAAATGTTAGTTAAATATAAAGTGAAATTAAAAAGATAATTGGTAAAAACATCATTTAAAAGCACATTCAACTAAAACAAAAAAAAAACATTTATTATAAGCCAATACCGTTTTTATTTTGGACGGTGAGTGTATTTTTGTAACGAGGTGAATAATGTCTTTTGCTAATAGGCTAGACCAAACGCAGCCAAAACTAAGCATGTGATGAAATTTAGATTTCTCTCAAAATCTTGTGAAAGTTAAAAAAAAAAAAAAAAAAAAACCCTTTTAAGCACAGCTCCATCTGATCAATAGTATGAAAAAACAGAAAATCTTACGAAAAACGCGTTTTTTACACGCGTTGTGTAAAACGTGTTTTTTTATGCGGAGTGGCATTTTTGTAAATAAGCGTAACTTTTTTACAAGGCGCGGTGGGTGGCATTACTGTAAATAACTGGAATTTATAAAAACTCAGCAGACACTTTTTGACACTAAAATGAGGTAGTTTTGAATACTACAAGAGACAGTTAACACTAGGGGGCAGGTATTAAGGAATATTATATTCCTACATATTTATAGGGTTACAAAGAGTATTCTAGAGTCCTAATCTAATTAGGAAAACTAATACAAAAAGGAAACTAATGTTCTAGAATAAACTAGCTTGGTTTACAAGATACAATCTCTATGTTTGGTAACATGATATTTACAATATATGCTAGAAATATAATATTCCTTAATAGCAGGCACATGTTTTGAACTTTCAAAAACTCACCATCCACTAGTTCAGAATGTAAGAAGCATTTTTCAACACTACAGGAGATAATTTTCAACACTAGGAAAGGCAGTCTTAACACTACTTCTAAAAAGTGTCTGTTTGAGTGTATAAATTATAAAAGGTGTCTGTTTGAATATTTATAAGTGTAATATTACAATAGACACTTTATAATATTATAACAAACACATGATAATATTAGAGAAGGCAAATTCCAAGGCAAATGTACAAGTAACAAATTGTATAAAGAGTTGAGATTTTCAAATGTCCCTTAAAATGAAATTTGGAAACTCATTTAGGGACAGAAGTAGTAGTAAAGGCAATTTCCAAGGCAAATGTACAAGTAACAAATGAATTTGGACTTGTACACAGAAGCCAACCTTTAGGCACCCAATAATTGCAAATTTCAATGGACAAGTCACAAGTGTGAACATGAAGCAAAGATGTTAAACCAGCCAGATGGGGACTAAGTCCAAGCAGATAATGGTTACAATCCCCAACTAAATCCATTAATCTCAAAATTCAATTTTATACTGATAATTGATTCATTCAATGGCTAAAAATACTAGCATAGATTGGAGTTTAGTTTTCCGATCAAAGTCAACAGGATCAAGATCACGATTAAGGCCGTGCCTTCACCAGAAGAGCCTGCAATAAAAAATACAATCACACATTCCCCTGCAAATTCATTTCTGTTGGCTGTTTATTACTACTAGTTGTTCCCAAATCGACCATCGAGTATGATTATTTGACAGCAATTCCCCGAATTTCATATTGCAAGATCCAAAAAGAAAGGAACTCCACATTCATCTTCATCAATAATCACACACTAAAAGATACCCAAAACAAGAACAATAAAGCTAGGAAACGAATTATCAATCAATACATGTAAATATGTTCAGGATTTATACTATAAAAATTTAAAAAAAAAAAAAAAAAATAAGCAACAAAGGTATGATAAGAAAAGAAAAAATAACAATGGACGGCCAAAACCAGAACAAGTAGCACCAGAAAAGACTCTAATGTCTACTGCTGATGAATGGCCTGATCATGGATGTTTTCTATACATAAACTACTCTGAAGCCTATATTTTGTTCTTCATCTCTGCCAATTTATTTCACAATTTATCATCGATAACAATTCGAATAAATATTGGAGAGTGATTTTCTCCTCTTACCTCCTCTCGTTTTTTATTTTCACCTCTTCTCCGTTTTCTCGAATTGGGGATGTCTTTTGTAGCGTTGTATGGATATGCTAGCCAAAAAAGTACAATTTGGATCACTTTACTTGATCGGTCTCATCAGGGCGATGAGAATCATGATGAATATGGATAAACAGAGAAGTAATTATATGAGGAAATGGGAATCATTGATGGGTTTTGTAATCTAAGGTGCTTTGTTGAGGATGAATTAGAAGGAAATTCTCAAAAGAATCAATAATAGAAAGGAGGTGGGGGAGGAGATGCATATGAAACACCTATGACTGGAGGTAATGGACCTTCATATACTGGAGGTGGTGGGCTTTCAAAAACGATTGGTGGTGGTGGTGATGGTGATGGTGGAGGTGGAGAGTGGTAGTGAACTGGTGTAGGTGGTGGGGAATGCTTTGGTGGTGGAGGTGGGGATGCATAAACAGGAGGAGGTGGTGATGAGTAGACGGGTGGAGGTGGAGGTGGAGGCGGAGAGGAGTATACCAGAGGTGGTGGAGGTGAAGAGTAGACTGGAGAAGGTGGTGGAGGGGATTCATAAACAGGTGAAGGTGGGGGAGATGGTAATGGTGGGGGTAAGTAGTGAACTGGTGGTGATGGTGGGGACGGTGATGGTGGAGGTGAGTACTCAATACAAGGTGGAGGTGGGGGAGGAGGGGGTTCTATGCAAGGAGGCGGGGGAGACGGTGGTGGAGGTGAGTGAACTGGGGGTGGATAACTGACATGCGGTGGCGGTGGTGATGAATAGACATAAACAGGAGGGGGAGGTGGGGAATGAGGAGGTGGTGGCGGAGAGTTGGGAGGAGGAGGTGAGTTGTAAAAGTACGGAACGGGTGGAGGGGGTGAAGGACTTGGTGGTGGAGGCGGTGAAGGACTTGGTGGTGGAGGTGGTGGAGAGCGGACACAATATGGAGGAGTAATTGGAGGTGATGGTGGAGGTGGCGATTGTGTAGGTGGAGGTGGTGGAGGGGGTGGGGGAGGTGACAAATATACTATTGGTGGTGATGGAGGAGGAGGTGATGGCGGTGGGGGAGATGGTGATGGAGGGGGTGGCGAGGGTGGTGGTGGCGGTGGAGAGTAAACTGGTGGTGGAGGTGAAGGTGGTGGTGGCGGAGGAGAGTAAACTGGTGGTGGAGGAGAAGGTGGGGGTGGGGGTGGAGAGTAAACTGGTGGTGGAGGAGAAGGTGGGGGTGGGGGTGGAGAGTATACTGGAGGTGGAGGTGGAGGAGGTGGTGGTGGTGGTGGTGGTGGAGAGTTAACTGGAGGTGGAGGAGACGGTGGTGGGGGAGGGGAGTATACTGGTGGCGGTGGTGAGAGAACTGGAGGTGGCGGAGAAGGTGGAGGGGGAGAGTAAACAACAACAGGTGGAGAAGGAGGCGGCAAGACAACAGGTGGAGAAGGCACCGGAACTGGAGGAGAAGGTGGTGGAGGCGGCGGCAAAGTAGGAACAAAAGGAGTACACCTAAATGCACTGCAATCAACCCTTCTTGACGAGAAAGCCTTACACTGAGCAGGAGACCTTTGGGCCGGCCTAGCCGGCAAACAATTCTTCCGATCATCAAAATCAGCTAATCGCAAACAAGACGGCGGCTCTCCGGTAAAGAAATTGTAGGAATAAGTAAAATTTTGCAAGCTCGGAATATCACATATACTTTCCGGAATAGTTCCGGACAACATATTATGCGCCACATTGAACTGCTCCAATGACTCTAATCCACCCAAATTCTCCGGCAACGGTCCCATTAACTCATTGAAACTAACGTCAAGCACAGTCAATTCTTTCAACAAAGTAATTTCCTCCGGTAAACACGACCTGAACCCATTGTTCATCATAATAATCTCATTCAATGTATCCGACATGTTCCCTAGACTCGCCGGAATACAGCCGTGGAACCGATTATTAGCCAACACAATAACAGACACCGGCGAATTACCGAAATTATCCGGCAATTCAAAATGGAATCTATTGTGATTGATAAAAATGGCGTCCAAGGGCTTGTCAAACAGTTCCTTGGGTACAGGTCCTTCAAACTCATTAAACCGGATATCTAAGAATTTTAATTGCGGTAATTGAAGAACAACGTAAGGGAATTTTCCAGCAAACCTGTTGTTACTAAGATCGAGCTCAAACAAAATCTTCAAATTTCTGAACTTCTTCGGCACAGTTCCGCAAAACCGGTTTGAATTGATGTGAAACAATGCGAGATCCGTGAGGAGGCCAAGTTCCTCCGGGAGGTACCCAGCAATATCTCCGTGGTTAAGATCGATGCCGGCGACGGTATTGATAGAATGATTATCCGGTGCAGGTGCACAGAACACTCCAGTGTAGTGGCACACATCAGATCCAACCCAATTAGCGGTGAGATTGAGCGGATCTGAGAGTATAGCCTGCTTCCATGCTTGTAAAGCAATGTAAGCTTGCCGGAGGCGAGGATTCTCGAACACTAGAGAAGGATCAACGGTGACATTCTCACCGCGGTCGCCGAACTCGTCCAGGTAGTAAAGCAGCTGCCGCTGCTTGATGTACACGACTTCTCCGTCAGTAAGAGCTCCATTGCTAGAAACAACTCCGCCTCCGCCGCCGCCATGAATGTACTCAGCTAAGCAATTCGTGAAGCTGAGAAACAGAACAAGTAAATTGAAAATTTGAAAATGCTGATTGGAATTAATCCTCATCTCAAATTAGACATCTGATACTCAAACAGCTATATTTTTTTAAGAAAATTGGAAATGGAAACTTCAAATTGTCTCACTCCAAGATGAAATTGTTGAAGAATGTGAGAGAATTGGAGAGAGGATTAGGGATTTTTTGGATGGTGGGAAGAGAGTTGAAGGAGAGAGAAAGAGAAGAGAGGTTTTTCTAGGGATTTTGGGAGAGCGTGTGAAGTAGGGGAGAGAGAAGAAAAGAAAGGAAAGGAAATTGCATGTAAACAGCGAGAAAACAGACAGCTAAATCACAGCTCAAAACCCACTAGATTATTTCTCTCTCTAAGCCTTTCTTGTCCACTTTCGTATTTCTATTTGAATACATTATTTATTGTTTTGGCATACTTAAATGCTTTCTTTATTTTTTATTCAAAACTAAATAAATTAATTAAGTGTTATACTCCTTATGGCCCAATTTAAAATTCCTAGTTTGACTTTGCACGGAGATTAAAAAAAAGTAAATGTTGTGAATATGAAAAGTAAAGTGGGAGAGAGAAAGTGGGTGGGAAGTTTTCGTTGTGAGAATGACAAGTAGGTCTCACTTTTCATTTTAGGTAATAAAGCAAAGTAAGAACCTTAAATTGGGACAGACTAAAAGGGAAAGTAAGAACCTTAAAGCGAATACTCCCTCCGTCCCATTTTAAACTTCAAAAATTTCCCTTTTCGGTGTCCCATTTTAAACTTCAAAATCCAAAAAAAAAAGTTATTTATACTTTTTTATTTAGTCGGACTTACATGTCATACACACAACAACTATCCACTAACTATTTCCTACCCCACTTTCTCTCTCCTACCCACTTTCTATACTCACAACACTCTACCTCATTACCTATATTTTTATAATATAAAGATTCTTATCTTAATTCTTGTGCCCATTTTTTTTAAGTTTAAGATGGGACGGAGGGAGTATAGATATAAAAAAAATATTGTTTAATTAAAGAAATTTATTTTTATATTATTAAAAAATAAATTTGTTTTAAGTTAATTTAATCTCATCAAACTTTAATTAATGACTTTGGGTTTGAAATTTTCTTAAGATTTGGTATAGCAAGTTTTACTCCCACTTTAACATCTTATTTGTCTCAAACCAAAATGATTAATTATTTAAGTTGTTGATAAAATGTTGTTCACATTATTTAAATAAATGATCACACAAGCTTTTGTGATAATACAAATTAAGTGTTCAAATACTCCCTCTCCAATAAAGATTGTCTCATTTTCACTTTTTCTGGTCAATGGAAATGTACTTTGACCAACCATTGGTGACGATCTAATCTTTTTATTAAAATTCTAAAATTTGAAATTGATAAATAATTAAGTGATTTATCAATAACAATTTTTACAATTTATAGTGATCACTAAATTGACACTTTGGTCAAAGTTTTTTTTATTGACTATAAAAAGTCAGAATGATACTATCTTTGTGGGATAGAGGGAGAATATTTTTCTCGGATGTTCAAGATACTTGTATTCACAAATATTATGAAACTCAGAAGTAAAGGCTCTGTATGTTAGAACACGGATTGCATAACATGTTAATTCCATGTATAAAGTCATAAATACTCCCTCTGTCCCGCCCGATTTAGGATTCTTGGTCAAACAATTTATAATTTGACCAAATATTTGAAGAAATATAATGATGCTAATAAAAATTTAAAACTTGTTATTGTATCACGATTAATAATAAACTAAATAACTATTTTTAGATTTTCATTAAGATAATTATTTTTGTTCAAATTGTTGGTCAAAGTATAAATTGCTTGACCAAGAATCCTAAGTCGGGCGGGACAGAGGGAGTATAATGTTAATATAAAGTGTAGAAATATAATATATGTGTAGAATTCTTAAGGTGTAATATTAACTATTTATGATGGGCAAAATGATATATTCACACCACTTATGTGAAAGGGTGTAGTCTCTAAATGAAGTGCATATTTGTTTCCTATATAAAGGCCTTCCATCAGCCTAAGAAACACACACAATTCATTATTTTCTCTCCTATATTCTCTTCATTCATTGCTAAGAGATCAAAGGTGAAGGCACTCATCATTTAGAAGTACTTCATCCCCTACTTCTTCTTCTTCATTTTCTCTAAAGCAACATTGAAGATGGATTCAACAGGTAAAACGCTTCCGCCACCATCCCTTCTCTAACTTATTTTGGATTTGAGTTTTGGCATTAGTGGAATAGAAATATTCCAACAATTGGTATTAGAGCCCGCTCAAAATCTAGTTTAAGTTTGAGTTTTGTAAAGCTTCAATTCATGAATTTGTTGAATAATTAAGTTTTGATGTTTTTTAGAGACTCTAATTCATTAATAGAGTGCTAATGATCATCATCTAATTAAGAAAATCTGGAAAAGGTTTGAAATTTTGCTCTAAAGAACACAAAGGTTCAAGCAAGATTATCCCTATATAGCATAGCTATGTATTGTATGATATATAAACTATGTTGATCTACTTGCTTGACCGTCTTAATTTAAACAAGATTATCCCTATATAGCATAGTTGTGTATTGTATAATGCATAAACTATGTGGATCTACTTGTTTGGTCAATCATTGTGTAAAAAATAACAAGTGCGGAAAATGGCTTGCACGGCCGGGTCTAGGGACCTGCTCGGCCGTGCAGCATCATGTCAATGAAACGGTGCTTTAATAAAGCAGTGCACGGCCGAGCGTCTTCCTTGACTCGACCGTGCACTATTGTTCTCCTAAACGGTGCTTCTGGAAAGAATTAGAGCAGGCCCGAGTCTTGAGTGGTGCACGGTCGAGCATAACCCTTGACCCGAGCGTGCACTAATGCACCAAAAATCAATGCTTCTGTAAAAAATTAAGGCACGACCGAGCTATGCCCTATACTCGGCCGTGCATGCACTGTTCACAAAGCTTTATGATTTTCGAAAAATTTGTACATTTTTCCTTCATTTGAGCAAAAACATACATTTTTTCAAATCCTAAATCTGTGATTAATTATATGCTTAAAATTTTTTATACATATTTTAAAATAATATTGTCACCAAAGTGATTTACGTTATTTACATCCAAAATTGTTAAAGTGTTGAATGCATACATTAATATGTGAATAACATGAATTTTCCAAAGAAGATCTTGTTATTTGACAAAATTTATGCATTCATTTGGTAACAAATAAAATGGACATTAAGTTGTTTTGTTAAATACTTAAATCGTCCCAAATGAAAATTAAGTATTTAATTAAGATGTTGTTCAAATTATTGGTTACCTCAAGGTAATCATTTATGGATCAACTCGCAATCCAGTGATTTTGTTTTGATGTCATGTTGACTATCTTATAGATGGATTTCATTAATATAATTAATCATTTATTTATTATGTAATTACTTATATATGTTTTGAATTCCATTCTTGTTCTCAATTCCAATAGATTTATTAAACGCTTCTTCCATAACTGCTGCTATGAGTAGCGTACCGATGCTTAATGGGAAAAACTTTAAAACTTGGAAAAATAAAATAACTATGATCTTAGGCTGTATGGACATTGATCTCGCATTAAGGGAACCAAGTCCCGCTCCTCTCACTGATAAAAGCACTCAAGAAGATCACTTAAGTGTTGAGAAGTGGAAACGTTCCAACCGCGTGAGCCTTGTGATCATGAAAAATGTCGTCCCGGAGACATTCTTGAATAGTGTCTCCGAGGACGTTGATGCTAAAACCTTTCTCGATACCCTTAAAGAACGCTTTGCAAAAAGAGAAAAGTCAGAAACAAGTGCTTCCTTGAGGAAGCTTGTTTCCATGAGGTATAAGGGTAGCAGGAATTTAAGAGAGTACATTTTGAAAATGCTTCACCTCTCGACAAAACTAAGGGCACTTAAGTTAGAGATATCGAAATATTTACTCGTGCACCTAGTTTTGATCTCTCTTCCTCCTCAATTTGGTCACTTTGAGGTGACCTATAATTGTCAAAAGGACAAGTGGAATATTAATGAACTTAGTTCACATGTGACACAAGAAGATGATAGGTTGAAACAATTCAAACCCGAAAGTGCTCATTTAGCATCTACTTCTTCTCATGGGACAAAGAGAAGAGGGAAGGAAATTGCAGTTGCAAGTAAGAAGCATAAGGGATCATCTGATGATCCAAAGGTTAAGAAGTGTTTCTTTTGCAAGGACCTTACTCACATGAAGAGCGACTGCCCTAAGAATCATGCATGGTGTGCTAAGAAAGGTATGTCATTTGGTCTTTTTTGTACTGAGGCTAATTTGGTTTCAATTCCTATATATACATGGTGGTTGGATTCTGGTGCAACAACTCACATTAGTATGTCTATACAGGTTTGCCTGAATTACTGAAGACATAGTGAAGATGAGAGATACATCTATATGGGAACTGGGAATCCGGTTGAAGTAATAGGCATAGGGACTTTTAGGTTATTGTTAAGTACTAGTTATTATTTTATATAATACATTCATTGTACCGTCCTTTAGACAGAATTTGATATATGTCACAGTTTGGACAAGGAAGGTTATTCTTGTTCGTTTGGCCATAATAAATGTGATCTTTATTTTAATTCCAAAATTATTGGTACTAGTACATTATCAAGAAATGATAATCTTTATTTGCTTGACACAATTAAAACAATGAATGAGTCTCATATTAATGAAACCAAAGGTACTAAGTGAAAGTTATCAAGTGAAAATTCTTATACCCTATGACATAGGCGTTTGGGTCATATCTCCAAAAGGAGAATTGATAAGCTTGTGTCGGAGGGAATCTTAAACAAACTTTATACTCTGGATAAAAACTTTTGCATTGAATGCCTTAAAGGAAAATTTACAAATAATAAAAGAAAAGTATCCTCGAGAGCATCACGCATTTAGAACTAATTCATACGTATATTTTTGGACCATTCACTACCCTTTCATGGAATGGTCAAAAATATTTCATTACGTTCATAGACGATTACTCTCGTTATGGATACATTTATTTACTTCATGAAAAATCTCAATCATTGGATGTTTTCAAGTCTTTTAAAGCTGAAGTTGAAAATCAACTTGGCAACACTATTAAGAATGTTAGGTCCGATCGTGGTGGTGAATACTACGGTCGGAATGACGGTTCGGGTGAATAACGTCCGTGTCCTTTTGCTCACTATCTTGAGGAGTGTGGGATTTTCCCTCACTACACTATGCCAGGCATGCCTAGCATGAATGGTGTAGATGAGAGATGTAATAGAACCCTTAAGGATATGGTAAGAAGTTGTTGGTAGTGGTGCCCTAGGCACGTTTAATAAACGTTGTAATTGTTATCATTTATTTCATATCAATAAAGAGATGTTTTGATTATTATTGTTGTTCATGTTTACTTATAATAATCTCCGTCCCTAGTACTTGTTAAGCACTAGTATAAAGGCTAAATGATCATGGGATGATCATGTTAGATTTATGGGTACTTGTTTGGAACAAGGTACTGGACATGACCCGCTCTATGAGATTTATGTCATGGTCTATGTCGTACATATATCTCATATTAGTTATGTCATTTGAATCCTTAGACATGAAGTTATTATAGTCTTCCACTTGATGAACATTATGTTTGACATATTCAAACGCTACTTTTAACCGAGTAGTTATAAAGGGTATGATTGGCATAATCGGAATCCCGTTGGGAAGAATAATAAGCTAAATGGATTTGTCCCTCCTCGGAGAGATGTCAAGCTTGGGCCACTCGTAGGAATGATGTTGATGAAATGTTCGGCCGGACTCAGATGAATTGATTGGATCAATGTCATTTGGATTATCAACATATTCGGAATCGAGAAAGTATTGAACAAAACAAGTTGACTGTTTGACCATGACTTGTGTTCAATGACATCGTGGACAAAGGGATTGTGACATATTCTAAAGGAATGCGAACTTGTATCTAGTTATACTATTTGGGTAGGTATGACGGTTTGCTAGAACCTAATCATATCTTATGGGATCATGTTTGAGCTCATTGCCAACTTAGTATAATCCTAGAGGGTCACACACAATAGAACGAATCTTTTAAAAGGACTATATTGGAATTTTGGAAATTCTGGACATTCTGAAGAGTGGGCGACCGCACAATATTGACTGGGCGGCCGCACACTTAGGACAGTTTTGTACCTGTTTTGCTTCAGATAGTTGTGCGACCGCACAGGTGATTTTGGGCGGCCGCACAGTGCTGTCGGGTGGCAGATTCCTAATTTGATTTGGAAACGAATTTTGGAAGGATTTTGACACAAGTTTCCTATTTGGAATAGGTCATACTTGTGTATAAAAGACCAAATTCGGCCAGCACTCTAGGCTAATTTTTTTGTGAGTCTCAAAGAGTTTGAGAGAGGGTTTATTTTTGTTTCAAGACATTCTTGGTTGAGGAACAAAATAATACACAAAATAAATTCCATATAGTTCTTTTGATTGTGAAAAAGTGTTTCACAATTTGGTCTAGCAACCAAGATCAAAGAAGCTCCTTTGATATTCGTTCGAAGTGTGGATACCGCTAGAGGGTGAAAATCATCATCTTCAAAGTTCGTGTTCAAGCTTTGTGATCGTGATCAAGTCTTCAAACCTCCACCAAAGACCAAGAGAATTTGATAGCCATCAAGGGTTAGTTTATTCCTTTATTCTTATGTTGTATTTGATTTAATCATATGAACGGATCCATGGCTTTGGGTTTCTTAAAATTTTAAATGCTAAATTCCGCTGCGCATGTTACTTGGAAACCCAACAGTGGTATCAGAGCCCCGTTCATGTTGATTAATTCAATACTTGGATCATGTTATGTGTATATAAATTGTTTATGTGCCTTGCATGATATGAATATTGGAATATGTGATGTTTATGTGTTATGTGATTTTATGTGGTTTATTGTTTTGCAACTTTAATCGCACGATTCAATCGCAATAAATAAATTATGATGGATTCAGAATTGTTGATTATTAATTTTTGATTGGATCAAAGTTTTAATAGTCGGAGAAAAACAATTTTGAGACAAAATTTTCGAACTTAAAATTCTGCACATTCTGATTGAACCGGGCGACCGCACGGAAGATACTGGGCGGCCGCACGGTTTTTGGGCGACCGCACTGGTAATTTTGGGCGGCCGCACGCCAAGATCAGAATGTCTGATTTTACTCAAAAATCAGAATTTGGAATTTTCGAGAGGTTCAACAAAACCAGTAACAGAACCAATCCAGACCTGCTGATCTGGAATGGGTTTTGGGTAGTTGGTTTGTGTGTGGATCTTGGGGTTTGATTTTCTTATTTGTTTTAGTCTTGTGATTCTAAGATTGGTTCAAGGTTTGGATGGCTAATCTGCGTTCATCGAGATTGTGTTTCCCAAACTTGATCGCAATCAAAGTTTCAAAGATAAAACGAAGTTAGAATTATGAAGAGTTCATAATTGCTAAAATTGAGAAACAAAGTTCTTGATTCAATGATTAGAGATCCATGTGGAATTGTGAATGCAATTGACCTACGTTCATCGAGACCATCTATTGCTTAGTTTCGGCCACATGGACTACTTTCTTGGTTTCTTGAATTAGTGCGGGATTGTGGTTGCCTGATGGCTTAGTTCGACCGCACTTCTTGTTGTCTTGATTTGGAAATAATGACCAAAGTTGAAATAGTCTCATCCTCATAATTATAGAGAAACTAATGACACATAAATACCATGCTTAAATTAATGGGGATTAATTTAGTGGCTAAACTTGATGTGTAACATGTTTATATTATGTGCTCATAAATGTGTTATATGCTATATGTGATGAACCTTCAAAGAAAGTTTTAAGTCTTTTTGCCAAGCCATGATTAAAACACTTGTTTATACATGAGTAATTTTATGTGGGCTCGCCAAAGCGAGGTGCATTGATTTTATTCATGTTTGAGCAAGATGAGTGAATAAGAGTTTCCTATGCGTTTAAAATGGTTGGACTTAATTTAGCGTCAAAACAGTTTTGGGCTTAAGGCAAAGATGAGATTTAACATGCTTTTTGAAATTGGATTTCTTAAAGAATCTCATGAAAAGAACTGAGAGTCATATGAGATATGATTGACAAGAGTTGTCTACCTAATTGATTTAATTTTGAGCGGTGCGCCAAAGCGTACTCAAAATTAGATTAAAGCGGGATCTCAACCCATTTAAATTATATTATACATTGGATGTACATGAAGGTTATATAATTTAGTGGGAGTATTTTGTTTTAAAATACATTTTTTTATCTCTTTAATGAAAAATCGGTACTTATTAAATTTTGGAAATTTTGCATATTTGTAGATAATGACTAATAACACTCAATCAATGTCGTTGCGATTGATCCTTGAGAAGGATAAGCTCGAAGAGAATGGTACTAACTTTATGGATTGGATCCGAAGCATAAGAATCGTTCTTAGGCAAGAAGATAAGTTGTACATTCTCGATGGGCCTCTCCCTGCTGAACCACCGCCTACTGCCCCTAGGGTAGAAAGAGACAATTACAAGAAACATCGTAATGATTCTAGAGATGTAAGTTGTCTCATGCTTGCTGCTATGTGTTCAAAACTCCAACAAAGTTTGGAACATTTGGAAGCCTATGAGATAGGCGTGGAGTTGAGAACCATGTTTCAAGAGCAAGCTAGGCAAGAGAGGTACAAGACCATTGTTGCATTCACTACTAGTAAAATGAATGAAGGGCAACAAGTGAGTCCTCACTTTCTTAAAATGAAAGGTTATGTAGAGCACCTTGAGAAACTTGGCTATCCAATCCCATTGGAGCTAGCCACGGATCTCATTCTTAATTCATTGCCTAAAAGTTATAATCAGTTCGTAATGAATTATAACATGCATGGAATGGATAAGAATCTCTCTGAGTTGCATGGGATGCTCAAAACTGCAGAGATGAAAATTGTGGAGAAAGGTTCTCCCGTGCTCTTGGTTCATGATGGGAAGAAGGCTAGTGCCAAAGGAAAGGTTAAGGCAAAAGTTGTCAAACCCAAGATAAGCAAGGCAAAGGTTGCCAAGGCTTCTGAGGCAAAACCTGATTCACAAAAGGATGCAATCTGTTTCCATTGTCAAGAAATTGGTCATTGGAAACGTAATTGCAAGGCTTTCTTGGAAGAGCAAAAGAAGAAGAAGAGCAGCAAGGCTGCGTCGACTTCAGGTATCTATATGATAGATATTCTCCTTTCTACCACTGATTCTTGGGTATTGGATACCGGATGTGGTTCTCACATTTGTCTAAATGTGCAGGGACTAAAGAATAGGAGACTGCTTAAAGAAGGTGAAGTAGATCTACGTGTGGGGAATGGAGCAAGAGTTGCTGCATTAGCCGTAGGGACTTATGAAGTCACTTTACCTTCCGGATTAATTCTTGTTTTGAACAATTGTTATTATGTTCCGGATTTAAGCAGAAATATTATTTCAATTTCTTGTTTGGATAATGAAGGTTTTAAGTTTCTTATTGAGAATAAGAAATTTTCTATTTATTTAAATGATGTGCTTTATGGTATTTCTAATTCATTTAATGGCCTTTATATCTTGGATGTCAAGAATGAAAATAATGTCTATCATGTAAATAAGAAATCTAAACCTAATGATGTAAATCATACTTATTTGTGGCATTGCCGTCTTGGTCATATTAATGAGAAGCGTATCTCAAAACTCCATGGGGACGGACTTTTGGGTTCATGTGACTTAGAGTCATATGATACTTGTGAGTCGTGTCTTCTTGGAAAAATGACTAAGACACCTTTTACCAAGTTGGGTGAAAGGGCAAGCGACTTATTGGGGTTGATACATTCCGATGTATGCGGACCATTAAGTAGCAATGCTAGGGGAGGATTTCAATACTTCATAACCTTCACTGATGATTATAGTAGATTTGGGTATGTTTACCTAATGAAACATAAGAGTGAAGCATTTGAGATATTTAGAATATTTCAAAATGAAGTAGAAAAACAACTTGGCAAAAGTATTAAAGCACTTCGATCAGATCGTGGTGGTGAATACTTAAGTCAAGAATTTGATGATCATCTAAAGAATTGTGGAATAGTTTCACAATTGACTCCACCCGGAACACCACAATGGAATGGTGTGTCCGAGAGGAGGAATCGGACTTTGTTAGACATGGTTCGATCAATGATGAGTCAAGTTGATCTTCCAATATCCTTTTGGGGTTACGCTCTAGAAACCGCTGCTTTCACACTAAATCGTGTTCCAACTAAATCGGTTCAAAAGACTCCATATGAGATGTGGAGCGGAAAGAAGCCTTGTCTATCTTTCATGAAGATTTGGGGTTGTAAAGTTTTTGTCAAAAGACTTATCTCAGACAAACTTGCACACAAATCTGATAAATGTATTTTCGTGGGATATCATAAGGAAACTAAAGGATATTACTTTTACAACCGAGAGGACAACAAAGTGTTTGTTGCCCGAACTGGTGTCTTTCTAGAGAAAGAGTTTCTCTCCAAAGAAATCAGTGGGAGTAAAATAAATCTTGAAGAAATTCGAGACCCAGAAAATAACATTGAACCAATGGTGGAGCAAGAACAAGAACCACAAGGAGTTGTGGAACCTGTTCAAAGTACACAAGCAACTCGCAGATCTAGTAGGTTACGATCCGAGCCCGAGAGATATGGATTTCTCGTAATGGATAGTAATGAGGTAGAAATCATTGAGAATGATGAACCGTCAACCTACCAAGAGGCGATGTCTTCTCCTGATTCTGACAAGTGGCTTGGAGCCATGGAATCCGAATTGCAATCCATGCAAGACAATCAAGTTTGGAATTTGATTGATGCGCCCGAAGGTGTAAAAACCATAGGATGCAAATGGGTCTTCAAGAAGAAGACTGACATGGATGGGAAGGTGCATACTTACAAAGCTAGGCTTGTAGCGAAGGGTTATAGGCAAGTTCATGGTATTGACTATGATGAGACCTTTTCACCCGTAGCAATGATCAAGTCTAGAAGAATTTTGTTTGCCATTGCCGCATATCATGACTATGAAATATGGCAGATGGACGTCAAAACCACTTTCCTGAATGGAAAACTCCAAGAGGATGTGTATATGACACAACCAGAAGGTTTTGAACAAGATTCTAAGGTATGTAAATTGCAGAGATCCATCTATGGATTGAAGCAAGCTTCTAGGAGTTGGAATCTCCGTTTTGATGAATCGGTCAAAGAGTTTGGTTTCATCAAGAACGAAGATGAGCCTTGTGTATACAAGAAGATTAGTGGAAGCATAGTGCTATTCCTTATTTTATATGTGGATGACATATTGCTCATTGGAAACGACATTCCTACACTTCAGTCTGTGAAGACTTGGTTAGGAAAGTGCTTCGCAATGAAAGATATGGGTGAAGCCGCATATATTCTTGGCATTAAGATCTATAGAGATAGATCAAGGAGGCTACTTGGTTTAAGCCAAAGTACATACATTGACAAGGTCATTAGAAGATTCCGTATGGAAAATTCTAAGAGAGGAACCTTGCCCGTGTTACATGGAGTTTCTCTAAGCAAGACTCAATGTCCTAAGACAAAAGATGAGCGTGAGAAAATGAATGATGTTCCATATGCTTCGGCAATTGGGTCCATCATGTATGCCATGATTTGTACTAGGCCGGATGTATCTTATGCTTTGAGCATGACAAGTAGATACCAATCCGACCCTGGCGAAAATCACTGGATAGCTGTAAAAGCGATTCTTAAGTACTTGAGAAGGACTAAAGACTCGTTTTTGGTCTATGGAGGAATGGAAGATGATCTCGTTGTAAATGCTTACACGGATGCAAGCTTCCAAACCGACAAAGATGATAGCCGATCGCAATCGGGTTTTGTGTTTATGTTCAATGGTGGAGCTGTAAGCTGGAAGAGTTCCAAGCAAAGTACAACCGCTGATTCTACAACAGAAGCTGAGTATATTGCTGCATCGGATGCTGCAAAGGAAGCTGTTTGGATTAAGAAGTTCATAACTGAACTTGAGGTGGTTCCTAGTATTGCTAATCCAATAGACCTTTATTGCGACAATAATGGTGCTATTGCTCAAGCAAAGGAACCAAGAGCACATCAGAAATCCAAACACATACTTAGGCGTTTTCATATCATTCGAGAGATCGTTGATAGGGGAGACGTAAATATATGCAGAGTACCTACTGATGACAATGTTGCGGACCCGCTAACAAAGGGACTTCCACAAGCTAAACATGATGGTCATGTTAGGTCCATGGGTATTAGATACATGGGAGATTGGACCTAGGGCAAATGGGAGATTGTTGGTAGTGGTGCCTTAGGCACGTTTAATAAACGTTGTAATTGTTATCATTTATTTCATATCAATAAAGAGATGTTTTGATTATTATTGTTGTTCATGTTTACTTATAATAATCTCCGTCCCTAGTACTTGTTAAGCACTAGTATAAAGGCTAAATGATCATGGGATGATCATGTTAGATTTATGGGTACTTGTTTGGAACAAGGTACTGGACATGACCCGCTCTATGAGATTTATGTCATGGTCTATGTCGTACATATATCTCATATTAGTTATGTCATTTGAATCCTTAGACATGAAGTTATTATAGTCTTCCACTTGATGAACATTATGTTTGACATATTCAAACGCTACTTTTAACCGAGTAGTTATAAAGGGTATGATTGGCATAATCGGAATCCCGTTGGGAAGAATAATAAGCTAAATGGATTTGTCCCTCCTCGGAGAGATGTCAAGCTTGGGCCACTCGTAGGAATGATGTTGATGAAATGTTCGGCCGGACTCAGATGAATTGATTGGATCAATGTCATTTGGATTATCAACATATTCGGAATCGAGAAAGTATTGAACAAAACAAGTTGACTGTTTGACCATGACTTGTGTTCAATGACATCGTGGACAAAGGGATTGTGACATATTCTAAAGGAATGCGAACTTGTATCTAGTTATACTATTTGGGTAGGTATGACGGTTTGCTAGAACCTAATCATATCTTATGGGATCATGTTTGAGCTCATTGCCAACTTAGTATAATCCTAGAGGGTCACACACAATAGAACGAATCTTTTAAAAGGACTATATTGGAATTTTGGAAATTCTGGACATTCTGAAGAGTGGGCGACCGCACAATATTGACTGGGCGGCCGCACACTTAGGACAGTTTTGTACCAGTTTTGCTTCAGATAGTTGTGCGACCGCACAGATGATTTTGGGCGGCCGCACAGTGCTGTCGGGTGGCAGATTCCTAATTTGATTTGGAAACGAATTTTGGAAGGATTTTGACACAAGTTTCCTATTTGGAATAGGTCATACTTGTGTATAAAAGACCAAATTCGGCCAGCACTCTAGGCTAATTTTTTTGTGAGTCTCAAAGAGTTTGAGAGAGGGTTTATTTTTGTTCCAAGACATTCTTGGTTGAGGAACAAAATAATATACAAAATAAATTCCATATAGTTCTTTTGATTGTGAAAAAGTGTTTCACAATTTGGTCTAGCAACCAAGATCAAAGAAGCTCCTTTGATATTCGTTCGAAGTGTGGATACCGCTAGAGGGTGAAAATCATCATCTTCAAAGTTCGTGTTCAAGCTTTGTGATCGTGATCAAGTCTTCAAACCTCCACCAAAGACCAAGAGAATTTGATAGCCATCAAGGGTTAGTTTATTCCTTTATTCTTATGTTGTATTTGATTTAATCATATGAACGGATCCATGGCTTTGGGTTTCTTAAAATTTTAAATGCTAAATTCCGCTGCGCATGTTACTTGGAAACCCAACAGAAGTATGATCTCTTGTACTTCCTTACCACACTCATTATGGGGCAATGCATTAAAAACCGCAACTTATATTCTCAACAGAGATCCCTCTAAGGCTACTAATAAAACTCCTTATGAATTATGGACGAATAAGAAACCAACCTTAAATCATCTTCATGTATGGGGTTGTCCAGCAGAAGCTAGGCCTTACAGGCCTAATGAAGGCAAACTGGATGCTAAGACTGTTAGTAGCTATTTTGTAGGGTATGCCGAGAGATCTAGGGGATATAAATTTTACAACCCGAAAACTAGAACCTTTTTTGAAACGGAAAATGCTAGGTTCTTTGAAGATGTTGAATTTTGAGGGGAAATTATGAATAGTTTTGAATTTGTAGAAGAAGAGGAATCCATTTCTATACCTCTTCCCATAATTCCCATTGGAAATCGAGTATTTATACCTGAAATTCAAGAGGGACATACAATTCAAAACAATGACTCCCCTATAAATATTGAACAACATGAAAATGTTGTAATGAGGATCAAATTCAACAACCTCAAAATCAAGAAGAACCGGTGCCCTTAAGGAGATCCAATAGAGTAAGAAGGAACGCAATTCCGGATGATTATGAAGTGTATCTTGCCGAGAATGAGGAACACTTAGGTTTAGTGGGAGATGAGCCACTCACCTTCCATGAAGCCATTAATAGTCATAATTCTCATAAGTGGATCAATGCCATAAATGAAGAGTTAAAATCCATGAAAGACAATGACGTTTGGGATCTTGTTCCATTAACTAAGGATGTGAAACCTATTGGGTATAAATGGGTTTTTAAAACCAAAAAGGATTCACAAGGTAATGTAGAAAGATATAAGGCTCGTCTTCTTGCTAAAGGATTTACTCAAAAAGAAGGTATTGATTACAAAGACACATTTTCTCAAGTATCATCTAAAAACTCTTTTAGGATCATTATGGAACTTGTAGCACATTATGATCTTGAGCTTCATCAAATGGATGTAAAGACAGATTTCTTTAATGGAGATATTGAGGAAACTATCTATATGATGAAACCAGAAATGGTGACTGATTTAGATCAAACAAATCAATTAGTTTGTAAACTTAAGAAATCCATTTATGGTCTCAAGCAAGCTTCTCGACAATGGTATTTAAAATTCAATCAAGTTATTCTTTCATTTGGTTTTGAAACGAATCTTGGTGAAGATTGTGTATACCATAAGTTCAGTGGGAGTAAATTTATAATTTTGGTCTTATATGTGGATGATATTTTGCTCGCTAGTAATGATATAAACCTTCTTAAGGAAATTAAGAAATTTCTTTCAAACAAATTTGAAATGAAAAAGATCTTGGTGAGGCATCTTTTTTATTAGGAATTCAAGTTCACCGTGATTGTTCACGAAGTATTTAGGATTATCACAAAAGGCCTATGGTATTACAAAGGTTTAGCATGCAAAACTGTAAGCCACATAACGCCCCTGTTTCTAAGGGAGCCAAGTTTAGTCTCAAACAATGTCCTAAAAATAATATAGAATCCAAGTTTATGGAAAACATCCCTTATGCATCAGCAGTAGGAAGCTTAATGTATGCACAAGTCTGTACTCATCCAAACCTTGCATTTATTGTTGGGATGCTTGGTCGATACCAAAGCAATCCGGGGAGAGAACATTGGGTTGCAGCCAAAAGAGTGATGAGATATCTACAAAACACTAAGGACTACATGCTTACATATTCAAAATCGGATTATCTTGAGATCGTTGGGTATTCCGATTCCGATTTTGCTGGATGCCAAGATAGTCGTAAGTCAACGTCTAGTTATGTCTTCACATTAGCAGGTGGAACAATTTCTTGGAGAAGTACCAAGCTGTAAGTACCTCAATCTGAAATTAACTAACTTTAGAGAAACTCTTAGCACCATTCAGGGATTAACTGATAGGCTGGGATCTCACTAAGATAAACCTAAAATTCAAGGACTATTCTGGAATTAAAACTTAGAAAAATCCAGAAGCTCGCCAGGCTGAGCCGTACGGATGGTTTGGACGCGGGAGAGCCCCAGCCGTACGGCTACTATGGGTACCCTCAGTCCCTATAAATTAAGACCCTTGCTGATCATTTCAGGGGGGAGAAAATCATTTGCGTGTGCAAACTCTGCCAAACTAAGAGCAGATTAGGGATACAAACACATTCTTGAGTGAAAAGAGAGAAAGAAGATAGGCTTAGAACCAAAATTGGTGAGGCCTCCTTCTCCCCATCTTCTCTTCATCTCATACTCTATTTCATTTTGCCTTATTTATATTATGTCTTTATTATTCTTGCAAATGTTATGAATTGGAACCAAGTCCATGATGTGAATCAATGGTACCCTTATTTTTTATGCATGATCAAGGGTTCAAATCTAAGATGATCAAGGCTTGTTATCTTTTAATGTCTCTTTACATTAATTCACTTTACATTATGTCTTTACATTAATGCACTTTACATTATGTCTTTACTTTTATGCAATTTATATTATGTATTTACATTTATACAAGTTAAATTTCATGTCTTTACTTTTAAGTTGATTTTATGGTGAAATGATCAAGTTTGGATGATAAAGTTTCAATCTTTATCATTCAAACTTTGATCTAACTCCAATAATGTCCCTTTGGATGGTAAAGACTCAATATTTATCCATCCAAATGTTGATATCTTACTTCTTCAAGGCTTTTCCTTGGATGAATCATCCATTTGGATGTTAAAGTTTCCATCTTTAACCATCCAAATGATGATTTTGGCTCAAATGCCATGTTCATCACATTTCTTAATTTTTCCCCAATTATTGCCTTGATCACACCCAAAACCTTTTGTTTTTGTGTTTAATTAGTGATCAAAAGTATAGGGATGATTCAACTTATGTTTTGTGTGAGTAAATAAACGGTAAAAATATAAAACAGTTCAGTTTCAGCAGAATGCTCTGTTTCTGCCTGAAACTGGACTGATTTCTTGATAATCTGCAAAAAAGCCAGGGATGACCTTCCTAGCCGTACTGCTAGTTTGGTCAGAGGGGTGATTTTTCAGTCTTTCTCCTCTTCTATTAAACTGTTTACAAAACAACCTTTTTTTGTTAACTTTCTAACTGATTTTGTTAAAAGTCAGTTTCTCCCATTTTCAAGAACACATACACACACACTTGCACAATTTTGGTTAACAAACTTAGGGAAACTTGGTTTTTCCGAGGCACTTTGGGTGAACTACCGGTTAAGTTCTTCCCAAAGTGTAACCTGACCTCCGAATCCTTTGTCTCTAACCTTTTTTCGTTAAGTTTGGGTTTAAAGTTAAACTAACGTGGCGACTCCATTTTCACTAACGTGGCGACTCCATTTTCCTTTGAACATAAAGTGCCGTGTTTGACTCTCGAGGGAACTTTTCTCTGTTTTCCCGCGGGTATCTTACAGTGGCGACTCCGCTGGGGAATAAAGTGTTTGCAAACTTCTTTTTAGAAGCTTTGGGGAGACTTTTGTGTGGGTCAAACTCTCTTCCCCGTTTGTTGACTTTGTGCATGTTTTGTGTGTATTTTATATTTTTGTTTTAATTTCTGGGAGTGAAACTGTTCTGGAAACGTAATAAGCTGGGGCTTAATGATCAGAAGCTGAAAATTGGCAAAAAATAATGGAGCTACTGCTCTAGCCGTACGGCTAGTTTGGCTGGGCCCATATAATGTTTCAAGTTAACAATTTTGTGCAGGGAAGAAGTATTCTGTTGGTCCCCTTGCTTCTGCTTGTCCTGGTTCCAATTTACAGCTTCTACTTGTGCACATTTACCTTCATTTTCTTAGCCAAAAATGGACTTTCAAAGCTTGGTTATGCACAAATTTTTTGGACATAAAATTGGGTTTTCAAGGCCTCATTGTGCCTAACCCCTCTTTTGAAAGTTTAGTTTTTCAAACCCTTTTGTTGTGCACAATCTTTTGTACAAATTGATTTTCAAAGGGCCTTGCTCCTCTTGCAAAATTTTTGGTTTTCAAAAACCTTTGGTTGTGCACAACCTTTCCATGTACAAAATTTTGATTCTTGCTTGTTCATAGCTTTGCTTGATTACTTGTGCAAAATGCTTGTTCATTATACTTGTTCATACAATTATTCATACAATGCTCATGGTATTAAAACGGACCGAAATTTTCTATCTTGACTTAAAAGGGAACATAGAAGGCTTCACACAACGTGCACTTGACTTTGTGCACGTTCCAAAAACCCTTTAAACCCGGGATGGATGCCACGATGCAGCTTGATTGGTGCTCTTGTGCCTTTCTCGCGCGCACGGGTCTATTCCACCTCCCCTTCCGAGCCGAGTCAACCACACATGTCCCTGACACACAAATACCATGACCTTGGTTGGTTTTTGGTCTAGCTCACGTCATCACGTCCCTAATATGTGCCCGAAGTTGATTATGGCCAAGTTAACGCCCGAGTCACGACTCCTTGTGAAAGCAAGTGTGACCAAGGTCATCTGTGACCCGGTCCTTGACTTATCCGTTGATGTTAACCATAATTAACCTAAGTCATGTATTAAAAATAGGGTGACACCGTGTCGTTAAGCCCTAATGTTTGATTCATCCTAATCATCTTTAAGCCCAAGGTTGAGGTTAAAACCTCATCTTTAAACTAGGTCATGCCAAACTTTCGTTAAGGCACTAAGATAATCTTGACCTTAACCAGGGCTTAATTATGATAAGAATGGCCCAGGCATTGGCGTTTTCCGACGCACTAGACCCTAGGTTCGTTTCTTTTGGTCGGTGGAAGCCGCATGCCCTATAGGACCCTCGCCTGGGATAGTCCGTCCTTGGGAGCGTGCAATGCAGGTGAAAAACGAGGGGTCTATAGCGTAGTGATGGCCTCCACTGATCTAGGGCTTAGAATAGTCGCGAAAAAGAAGAGAAATTTTTTTCCGACCACTTAGGAATAAAGTGATTGTTTTAATTTAACTTGAACCAATAAACACATGACTTCCGATTGCGTGCTAACGTTTGTTCGTGTGAAAAGATCATCTAATAAAAACGTTTTTTCCGTAAGAAGAGTAAATCCACTGAAATGCATGGCTCAGGTCTTTCTAAAATCACCCCGAAATTGAGTTAGTCCTCTTTATGTATCAAGACCTCGTGGTGTCAAAATCCCTTTCTTACTCAAAGCATGATTTTTCTGTGAATCCTTTTAAAGCACCCTTATGGCTTGGTGGTCATTCAAAGTCGTGGAAGCCAACACCCAAGCAACAGTGTCAAACATCAGAATGGACAACCAGTCCCGGTTAGAGGCCCGAGTGAAGATCTTGGAAAAAATGGTCAGCACAATGGGGGATCAAATTCAGAAGTCGGAGGCGAGCCGTAATGGGATGATCAATATGATCCAACAGCTTCCTGAGGAAGTCAAGGAAATCCTTCACGAGAAAGTTGAGGAGGTATGGCAGAACGGTGGCCGGAAGCTCAGGGAAGCCATTGAGGAAAAATATGATCGCAGATATGAGCTCCTACAAAGCCGGGCAAAATTGACAGACGAAATGGAAAGGTATAACTCACGGCATACCCGAGAGTGCCTTCACGAGATTGTAAAGTCCATTGAGGAGATCAAAAAATCCTCACAAGAATTATCGCCCCCGTCTAAAGATACTCCGGGCAGCCCGATCCCATGAAAACAAATCCCCCATGAGCAAATCCAAGCCGTCGCCTTCTACCACGGCAAACCCGCAGCCGTCATAGGAGGTGTGCTTCCCCAAGGAAAAGGAGCCTATTACCGTTGGTTCCACGATCTAGGAATGCCCAAGGACCAGATGCTGGACCGATTGCTAGAGATCGGAAAGATCGAGTTGCTCAGCCGCAATGTGATTTGGAATGAGCCTCCCTCCCAACGCTGTGATCAGAAACAGCACTGCAAATATCACCAAGTCTTGGGTCATTCCACGGGAACCTGCCCAACCCTGAGGAACAAGATCCAGGAGCTTATTGATGAGGGGATCATCACAAAGAAAGGAAATCGGTGGGTTTGAACCCGAGCAAAAGCAAGGAATCCGAGGTTGAGGTTGTAAGGAAAGAAGAAGAGAGAAAAAGAAAGGAAACTATGAGTGGTCTATGTTTATAGGTTCTGAGGTCTTTCCAAAAGTCCATTTTGGACATTGTCTTTATTTTCCCTAAACCCGGTGGGGCAAGGTCCTTAGAAGAAAGATACCAAGTTGGTATGTAGTCTGTACCAAATCCGCAAATAGTCGAATCAAGTCTGTGGAAAGTCAAGTCCCTTATGAAATGAATGAGTCATTTTCGTTCTATTCTCTCTAGACTTGAGACATTATTTCCAAATTACATTTACTCTTGAAATTGCTTTACTTAATATTATCAAATGATTACTATGTCCCCAAAATGATGAATTGACTTCTAAGTATACTAGTCAATGACGACTCATTAAGGATGAACAGGCCTAACACAAATAAAAACGTTCAATGCAAACAATTAATCTTGACATGAATAAATGTTGCGATCAATTGGCATGAAGAAACCATTAATGGCAAGCCTTCCCCGATACACATTCCCCGATACACATTTCCCGATACATAACCCGATACACCATTCCTATACAAACTCTTAATGCACATCAAAGGCATCCCGAGACAGTGAAAAAGCAAGGATGTTGTTGCTCAATCACCAAGATTCAACCGTGATCACACGTGCGCAACCAAGCAAAGGACTTCCAGGATTTCAAAGTCAAAGTCAAAAGTGACAGACATTCCACCAAGGGGCTACAAATGAGCCAATGTCAAAGATAGCAAGTTGGGTCTAATGTTTCCCCTATCTCTAAAAAAAAAAATATGAGAAGAGAGAAAAGAAATGAATAATGGAAAGAAGGAAAGGAAATGAATATATGCGAAGAGGAAGTTTGCCTCAAAAGGCTCACCAAGTTCACTACAAAAGTCCACCTCAAAGAACATCCCGAGGAGTCCACCGCAAAGCAAAGCGATTTACATCAGCAAAGCAACAACATCCTTTAAAAGGACACCAACTTCAATAGAAGACGATCCATGGTCGAACTATGGCGACCTGAGCTCCTCAAACTGAGGGGAAAGTAGGCAACCTTCGGGTCCGGTCACAACATGAAACAAAACCATCAAACCACGGTCCCATCAATGACCATGTTCTCAAAGAACCCTTTTGCCCGGTCACATCAAAGACTGATCCCATAAACACCTTCTTTCCTAATCTTGCCATTGATCGAATCTTAATCTCAATTGATCACAACATTTATGCATGACAAGGCTAATCGTTTGCCATAATCCTGACTTAATGATAAACATGGTCCATTTAAGCAATCATTTTGGTAATCTTAACTAAGGCAAATTTTAAATTTATCGACAAGTCTTCTTTTCTACATCTTAGGAAAGAGCCAAACACTGAATACTGTCCATAGGCTTCCTTCCTCACAAAAGGGACTCACTCCCGCAAATGCCTATGTCTATGAACAAAATTCGTTTGCGTTTGTGTCATGAGCCGACTAGATCACTCCTTGAACAGAAAGATCAAAATACACAGTGATGGATATCAGTAGGGTGAGATGCCCGTGGGCTTGATTAATAAAGAACGGGAGGTGCCAAGGAGTCAGTCCCCCTGACAGCAAGAAAGAAAGGCTGAAATATGCTAATAAAGCAACTCTCAGCCAAAGGAAGACTGGGGCTACCAAGTCATGGTAGCACGTTTGAAAATGATCAAGGGAAAGATCATCCCCAAGAGAGGTCCAGGCCTAAGAAATGATTCCCAATTGAACCGGTGCTGCCAAGACATGACGGCACATTGAAAGGATTAGAGGAAAGGTCATGCTTTAGTGAATTCAGTCTAAACTGGAACCTAGAGTCAAAATCCCCAATTTTCCAAATTCCCCAGAGGTACTCATAAAATTTTAGTCAAAAAATTCAACTCCCTTCCCCAACCGCACGGATGCTTTGCTCGTTGCAAAAATTCATATCAGCAGCCCATGCCAGCAGACTGCCCACAAGAGAAACTCATTCTAGCCTTCTCAAAACCTGTCAAAAACAATGTCCCATGCGGTACATAACGGAGTCTAAACACATTTCCAGGGATTTCCCACATGTCACAATACCAAAAATCCCTTCTCAAGTCACGAGTCATGCATTTAAATGAATTTACAAGCAAAAGAACTTTTTTGACATTTAACATAAGTTTTACACACATTGTTTTCAAAGCAAAGCAAAACATAAGTTGTTCAGACAGGTACATCTACTCGGAGTCGGGATCTGAGTCAATCGGAGGTGAATGAGAAATGCCCAGCCCACGAGATGGATAAACATTAGGGTCAAAGTAAAAGAGGGATTCCGCCAAACTCATGTCCTCACCAGCAGATGACTGAAAAGAACGCCAAGCAAACTGGGAAGAAGTGCCCAGACGGTCAACAGAGGATGACTCAGGGCGCTTGTTGGTCCCAGAGACACAACAAGGGTATGAAAAGAGGCTAGAGGGGGGGGGGTGAATAGCCTATTTAAAATTTCAACCCTTTTTCAAAATTCAACCTTTATGCTTACACTTGAGTTTTGTGGTAGATAAATGCCACGCGGTCAAGTATAAAATGCACAGCGGAAGTTTTCGTTGAAACAAGTTAAGAGTTGTTTTTGATAAGTATAATGCGGTAGGCAGAGAATGCGGTAGGTGAGTTTGCGGTAGGCAAATCTGCGGTAGATAGGGGTGAGGTAGGTTGAGAGATTGAAAACTTGTGTCTTAGAGGTTTTTGGCAAATGATAAGTTAGTCAGAATTTAGCTAAGGCAATGAGGTAGACAAACAAACACAATTCACAATTGTTCGTAAATCTGAAAGATCAAACACTAAACGACAAACAAGATTAATATGAACAATTAAAACAAGATGAACAAGACTTAAAGTAAATTTGCAGAAAGGTAAAGTGCAGTAAGTAAATAACACAAGGATTTGGAAAGGTTCGATCTGTTAAAAGATCTACGTCCTTTACCAAGATGGTCAGTCTTGGATTTTGAATGAGGTATATATTGATTCTTGAGTACAGATTACAGAGATGAAGTATTGAATCAACACCTATTTCTATGAAGTTCAAATCCTAGACTTAGACCAGTGTATCCCTAATGATTCAATCTATGTGATTTATCAATCAGGGTGAGTGTGTGTGTAAAGAATCAATAGCTCTTTGGAATCTATATGATTTTAGAGAGTAATGAATCTTGTGTGAGAGGCTTGAGATTTGATCTTGAAGGTTGCTGGAGATTTGTTGAAGACTTGAAGGTTGAGTGCTTGAAGATTCGAAGGATTCTGGAAATCTTGAATATGATCTTCAATCACCAAGAATTTCAACAGCAATTTCTCTCTTAGAATCTCAGCGTTTTTTCAATTAAGAATTCAAGGTCTATTTATAGCCTTGATGGAGAAACTAGCCGTTTGAATTCTTGGAGGGCAAGTTTGGAGGACAATGAGCTGTTGATTTCTAATTGGAGCTTAGTCTGAGTTGTCCTTTTGTTGCAGAGTCATGGTGGTCTAACTGTACTATGATGACAGTTGTTTTCAAATTTGAAATTTGAATTTTGCAACGTTCAGAACTAACCAAGGTAAGGACACAAGTGTGACCATGGTTAAGTTTGAACCAAACTTGAGTTTACTCAACTCTGGTTACATGAGGTAGAGATTAACGCGGTAGGGTGGAGCCATGCGGCAAGTTGATATATGCGGCAAGAATAGATCCATGCGGTGGGCGTCTTCATGCGGTAGGCAATGGACCTACCTCATTTTTCCAGACTTAGAAAAATTGAGTCCTAATCTGCTAAGCCTATTCAACTATAAAGTGGACTATTCTAAATGAAGTACAAGTACTTCTTACAATATATCCTAAAGTCCACAAAGAGTAAAATAAGGTTATGGGATCAATCAAATTAAGGTAATAGGAGTGGTTTATAATAAGCATACCCAACAATCTCCCCCTATTTGATTGAGACCATTACCTACTATAACAAAAGCTAATTCATTGTACTTGGTAAAAACATGTTTTCAAGAATAAATATTTTATAAAATATCATGTCCCAAGTCAATGCACACTCTAAGCCAATGTCATAGATTTCTATCATCCTAAAAAGAAAAACAAAATACTAATCCTAGAAGATAGAAATATTATTTGAAGCATTTCAAGATAAGTAATCAAAGAAGGATAGAGATGCATCAAACACAATAAACATACTCCAAATGATAATCATTGAGGCAAAGGAGTAAGGTCACAAAAGAGAAATATTTGTCAAGTTACAGATCCAAAATAAAAACAGAAAAGTAAATTGTTTTAAACATAAAATGTTTCAAATGACCACATACGGTCATATCAAATACGGTCAATATCGATGATGTCTTCAATGAATTTTGCGGCAAGAGGAAAGCGGTAAGCTGGGATATTCAATCCAGGAATCATGACTGGAGCAGTGATTCCATCTTCTTCTTCCTCTTCACCGTGAGCTTGAACATTGCCGTGACCTGCTTCAGGAGTTTGAAAAGCTTCCTGCGCGGCTTGAATCACGCCTTGTCGATTAAGCCTGTTCATTACCGTATTGATGCGGTTGGATAGGAGGTCAATCTTGGTAGATTGTCCTTCAATTCTGACGTTGTTGACCTCAATGCGGTTGGTTTGAACTTTCATGGCTTCGGTCATTGCGGCAATCTTGGGAGTAAACTTTTCTGCAACCGTAAGAAGTGCGGTATTTGTTTGAACCATAATTTCCTCTTTTAGAGCGGATTTCAATTTCTTCAGCTCCTTTCCCAGCTCATCCTTGACTTTAAGTTTATCAGCATTCATAGCCTTTGACAATTCTTTGCTCGCACCTTCAACACTATTTACAACACTGGTACTGATGTAATTAGTTTGCTTATGAAGGGCTTCTCTGAGTGCGGCATAAGTGAGAGAAGGATCTGCGGCAGGAGGTGCGGTAGAGCTGCTAGTTGTTCCTTGCATGATGTCCTTAACAGCCTTTGTTATCACAACACTCTCCCCCTTAATGGCCGAGATCAACTCGGAGGGAAGTGCGGTAACATCTCGCTTTAAAATGGCCTGATCATTCTTCAACTCAATAACCTCCTCTCGAAGCGCCACCATACTAGACACTAAAGAATCAACCTGGGATTGAGTGTCTGCCTGCATCTGAGTAAGAAGCTTGACTGCGGCAAGCAGTTTAGGAGTAGACTGATTTGACTCAAGAGCAGAAGGTGTGGTCGAAGGAGCTGGTGCGGTAGGGACAGAAGGCACAGTAGGAGGAACCTCAATGTTTTGCTCAGAAACATTAGCTTTTGGTGATAGGGTGTCATCATCATCACCATCCTCAATATCAACAAAAGTATCTACCTTTTCAGGGACAATGTCGTCTTCAACATGCTCAACATCCATATCTTTTTCTGCGGCAGACTTGTCACTTGCGGCAGAATCTCTATGTTCTTCCTCAGAACTCTCATCAACCAATCCCTTATCAATAGGCTTCTCAACAGCCTGTTCCTCTGTTTCACTTTCAGTGTCATCTTCAGACTGCTCATCCTCTTCTGCGGCAGTATCATCCTCATTCTCAGAGCCACTCACTTCTTCCATATCAGCCTCTTGGGCATCCAGAACAAAATTCTTTGAAATTTTGGGAGGGGCAACCACTATTTCCTCGTCAGATGAAAGGGTTGGGGAGATTACCTCAGGTGAAGGTTGCTTAGCCACCTTAGCCTTTTTGGAGACTTTGACTGGGCTAGGGGTATGAGATCTTTTCTTGTCAAACAACTCCCCTTGACTTGGTGCTGTTTTGAGGGATATAGAAGGGTTGGATTTGAGGGAAGGCACGGTAGATTGAGGGATAACATAGGGTTGTTTTGGTGCGGCAGGTTTGGAAGAGAGGGATTTAGAGACTTTGGATTTTGGTTGAGGTTCAGGGGATGGGGAAGGAGACATTGGAGGTGCAGTAGGAATGACCTTAGATTTTGGAGGTTTTGGCGCGGCAGGACGAACAGGTGCAGTAGGTGCAATCTTGACGCCCTGGGAAACTGGTCTTGACTTCCTTGTCGGTTCCCCAACCTTCTATTTGCCTTTAACAGAAGTTGGAGGAGAGGGGAGTTCAACATTCTTACCCTTTTCACGAGCCTTCATTTCGGCAGCATTCTTGCGGTTGAGCTCAAATGCGGCAGCCTCCACATCACTCACCATCCTTTCACCAAGGTTGGCTTGACCTCTTTTAGAGTATTTGGGGGGAATGTACTCTTAGATGGGATCTCGGAGAAGGTAAGAACGGTACATTTCATCCCCAAAATTACCACGGTAATTGGTCTTCATAGATTTGCGGCAGAAGTCTTTTGAGGTAGGAATTGGAACCTTATAATTCTTGTTCTGCTCATACAATTCCCTGATTCTGATTGTGTGACTCATCACGTAGGAAATCAACCTACTGTTCGTGCGGTACTTGGTTTCGCCTTGGTCTGCCGCGTCTTTGTATGAAAGGATGTTGGCTCGCAAAATGTCGTACATAATCTGGCCCCAATCCAGCCGTTTGCCAAGATAGATAGCTGCAGAGATCATCCACTGAGTGTGATTAAAGTTGGCATGATTGCCAGTCTTGCATAATAGGGCATGATCCACCAGATGGCCAATATGGTACATTATTTCACCAACATCTTTGCGTTGAATCCTCAAAATATCTGCCGTACCGGCAAGCTTTTTAGCTAGACTAAGAGATTCTTGCCGTGAAATATCTTCAAAGCCATTCTTGCTTTTCTTTATACCCACGGGATGGGCTAGATCACTAGCATCAAATGCCATCTTGAGCCCCATAACAGAAGCTTGAATGTACTTAGGATTGGATTCGGGCTCATCAGCACTTTCCATTTCGACTACCGTGTTAAAGAACTCATCGACGAGGGCCGGCAGGTGAAAATCTTGATCCAATGTAAAGAAAGGGAGAATCCCAGACTTGTGTAATCGTCCCAAAATGTTGCGGCCAATGGCATCCTTCTTGAGATCTGCATGGTCTATGACTATCCCAGGAATGAAATGGTTTAAGTCCTGAAACAAAGAAAAATTTAAAGTTTAGAAAACGAGGTAGGTCATGCGGTCACTTGACAAGAGTGTAAAGCAATGATGGTGCTGTCAAGTGAGGCACGGTACCAAAAGGTTGCGGTAGGTAGAAATGTTAACGAAATTACCGCAAACACTGAAGTGTTGACCCATACAAGATCAAAATGTGAATAGTGTATAAACACAAAATGTCAAACAAGTTAAATAAAAATGGATCAAATCATTGAATATGCCAAGAACACGTAGAACACTATGAAGAACACGATGAACACCATACACATGTTAAACCCAGATTCTCAGAAATTGACTAAAAAAAACAATGAGAAGTAGATAGATTGAAACGAAAATACAAACTAAGTAAGAAAATCACATCAATTTCATGAACTAATCAACATTAAACTCAGAAATTGAAAGGGGAAAGCCAATGGGAAACCCAAAAAATGATAAACTCATTTGAGTGAATCGAATTCAACGAAACTAATGAACTTCAGAAATAAACGAACTAGATTAAAGAAGAAACAATCAATACACAATTTGCATACCAATAATGCAATAAATCGAAGAAAACTTCAAGGAATATGAAAGGTTTTCGAAATTTTCACCAAGAGCAATAATGGCGAGTTCAAGAGATTCATACCATAACCACGACTGGAGGAGTAGATTGAATTTGAGGTTCGTCTCTTGATTCAACTGATTTCGAGGATTTCTTAGATTGGTGTTTAGAAGTCATTTATAGAGAATTTCAAAGAGAGAGAGATGAATGACGGTTTTAGAGAGAGGTTTTTAGAGAGAGGTAGATGAGAGAGATGATTTTCTGAAAAAGTACAATGCAGAGAGTGGTGGAGTATAAGAAGGTGGAGCGGTTTAGGTGGAGAGAGAGTTTGCAGTGTGTCAGGGTGATGGGAAGATGGGAGGTTAATTTTGAAAAAGGTGACTGACATGACCTAGGAGGCACTTTTCATTAAATGCGAAGTAGCAGGAGGTCACATCGAACTAGCCAATGACGGCTCGGATATTTTAAGGAATAAAGATTAAATACAAAAATTTAATGCCCTAAAAGATTTGAATTAAATACAAGCGAGGGAAAATAGAAAGTTACCTTTGTGCCCTTGAGGTAGATATCGTCAAAATATCTCAAAATATTACTAAGTTAGAAGACTTACCTGGGCCTGAGTGCGGTAGCTTGAGATGTCGACTGTGACATGTGCGGTCGGTGAGGTCTTACCTTGCTTGATTTAGTCTTTTGAGATAGATCATTACTGAGGCGACAAGACTTTATGCGGCAGCATGATTTTTGTGGAAGCATTTGAATGATGCGGCAACTAGGAAGTGCGGTCAAGTGAGAGAGATCAATTGTTTGCTTGACCGTGATATCCCTGCCGTGTACCTTCCTTTGAACTTGGACAAACATTAGTACAAGAAATCTTATGGACAAGTTTGAGTTAGAGTTCAAGCATACCCATTTCTCCTCTTAGATACCTAAATCTCTTGGAATCAAGAGCCTTGGTGAGAATATCTGCGATTTGATCATCAGTACTCACATACTCTAGATGGATATTACCTTTTTCCATATGATCCTTGAGAAAATGGTATTTGATATCAATGTGTTTGGTCTTGGAATGCATGACAGGGTTGTTGGAGACAGCAATGGTAAATGTATTGTCACAAAAGATTGGACAATTTTCTTCTTTGATTCCGTAGTCAACCAATTGTTGCTTCATCCACAGCACTTGGCAGCAGCAGCTTCCAGCAGCTATATATTCAGCTTCTGTGGTAGATACAGAGACTGAGGCTTGTTTCTTTCTTGCCCATGAAACTAGTCGATTTCCAAGGAAATGACAAGTTCCACTCGTGCTTTTCCTGTCAATGGTACATGCTGCATAATCTGCATCTGAGTAACCTATAAGATCAAAAGTTGAATCTTTGGAGCACCAAAGTCTAAGGTTAATAGTCCCAGATAGATATCGAATAATTCGTTTAACAGCAATAAGATGTGCTTCTCGAGGATTAGCTTGATAACGAGCACAAACGCAAACACTAAACATGATATCTGGCCTACTAGCAGTTAAGTATAGGAGAGAGCCAATCATACCTCGATATAAGGTTTGATCAACCTTCTTACCTTTCAAGTCTTTATCTAGCTTGTTACCAGTAGCCATAGGAGTGTCGTATGCCTTTGCATTTTCAAGTCCAAATTTCTTGATAAGATCTCTTGTGTACTTAGCTTGGTTGAGGAAGATGCCTTCAGCACATTGTTTAATTTGAAGTCCAAGGAAGAATGTCAATTCTCCCATCATGCTCATCTCAAATTTTCTTTTCATGAGTTTCTCAAAACGCTTACACAACAATTCATTAGTAGAACCAATAATAATATCATCTACATATATTTGAACAAGTAAAGTATGATCATTATATTTAGCAATGAATAAAGTTGTGTCGATCTTACCACGCTTGAATCCCTTTTCAAGGAAAAACTTAGATAGAGTATCATACCATGCTCGTGGAGCTTGTTTGAGTCCATACAAGGCTTTACGGAGTTTGTAGACATGATTTGGAAATTTGGGATCTTCAAATCCGGGCGGTTGAGCAACAAAGACGGTTTCTTGAAGTTCTCCGTTGAGAAATGCACTCTTCACATCCATTTGATATAGCTTGAATCTTTTGTAAGAGGCATAAGCTAAGAATATCCTTATAGCTTCGAGTCTTGCAACGGGGGAAAATGTTTCATCATAATCAATGCCTTCTTCTTGTCTATATCCTTGTGCAACCAACCTAGCTTTGTTCCTTGTGATGCTTCCATTCTCATCCATCTTGTTTCGGAACACCCACTTTGTACCAATCACTCCTTGATCTTGTGGCCTTGGAACCAAGGTCCAAACTTTACATCTTTCAAATTGGTTGAGCTCTTCTTGCATGGCAACAACCCAACTTGAGTCCTGGAGTGCTTCATCAACTTTCTTAGGTTCAACTTGAGATATGAATGCGGTAAGTGCATCATAGTTTGATCTTCTTGTTCTAACGCCAGAATGCAAATCACCAATGATATTCTGAATTGGGTGATCTCTGACCTCACAAACTTCTTGAGGTATGTCTGGTTGAGTTGATGGTGGTAGTAAATCTTCTAGTGGTACATCATTTGAGTCATCCCAGTCATAAGTGATTTGAGGGATAGGTTCTTCAACATTTATGGGTGTCTCAACTTCAACTCCATTTAAAGTAGCAGCAGATGAGGCAGCTTCTGGTGCTTCATATGAGGTAGATGGAGGTGCAGTTGAGGTAGATGGGTTTCCCTGAGTTGATTGATTTTGTGGTTGAGTTGTACCTGTCTCATTTATCTCAACAAAATCATCAGCAACATTTGGAGCCATATGTGGCTCAAGGAGAGAATGTTCATCAAAAGTAACATGGACGGATTCAACTATCTTAAGAGTGGTTTTATTAAATACACGAAAAGCTTTTGAATGTTTAGCATACCCAATAAATATACCTTCATCGGCTTTAGGAGCAAATTTACCTCGATGTTCTTTACCGTTATAGAGTATGAAGCATTTGCATCCAAATATCTTGAAGTATGCTATGTTGGGGGTTCTTCCTCTCCAAAGTTCATAAGGAGTTTTGTTGTGGAACTCCAGCAGCAGAGAAGTTGTGGTCAATACCATGGTCATCACAGTATTGAGCAACACCGTTGTTCTTGAATTGTGTACCATTGTCGGATCGAACACTAACGATGTCATCTTCTTTTTGTGTTTGGAGCTGTCTAAAGAGTGCGGTCAAAATGTCATAACAATCATCTTTGGAGCTCATCATCTCGACCCACGTATATCTTGAGTAGTCATCTACCACAACTAAGGAATATCTATTTCCTCCAATACTTGCGGTAGAAACAGGTCCAAACAGGTCCATATGAAGTAGTTGCAAACATCTAGAAGTTGAAGGTGTCGTCTTGCTGGAGAAAGACGCTTTTAGTTGTTTGCCTTGTTGACATGCTGTGCACTTCTCATTGTGGTGATCAGCTACTTTGGGTAGACCACGAACTAGATTTTCTCTACCAATCTTGGAGAGATACTTGAAGTTTAAGTGACTTAGTCTTTTATGCCACAGCCAACTATTTTCACTAACATTCTTTGCTACAAAACAGAGATTAGAAGAAATGCAAGATGAATTAAAATCAACAACATAAACATTTTTCTTACGAATCCCTTTGAGCAAAGTGACGCCGGATATGCCATCTTTGATGAGACAGAAATTTGAAGTGAAGTGGCATTGCAATCCTTTGTCGCAGAACTGAGATTTGAGAGTAGATTGTGTTGTAGTCCAATAACTAGAGAGACTTCTTGGATGGTGATTTTTCCTTTACGAATGACTCCATATCCTACAGTCTTTCCTTTGTTATTATCTCCGAAGGTTACTGATGGCCCTTTTTCTTCACGGACATCTTCCAATAAGTTGATATCTCCGGTCATGTGCCTTGAACAGCCACTATCGAGATACCATAAACTTGATCTATCCTTGGAGAGTCCAGCCATTAAGCAGAGAACCTATAAAATAAACATTTAAGAACAAGGTCCCCTTTTTATTCTTTTGGGTCCAAAGGGTTAGCAACTTTTGACGACCCACACCTGCCTCACAGAAGGAGGGTTACTCTTTCTGGGATTGGGTGTGAATCTCAAAAGACATTCAGCAGCCTTATGACCATAACCATCACACACGAAACAATGGTGGAAGCCACCCAACTGAGTTTTAACAAGCTTCGTTGAAGTCTTGAGCACAACATCATTTACTGGTATGGATGAGGTCTCCTTAACAAAATTCATCCTTTTAAACTTTGCTGCCTTGCCGCCACTTGCGGTCGATGGCTTCCTTGCGGTCGCCATCTTCCTTGGTGCGGTCGATTGACCTCGCGGCAGGATAATGCGGTAGGGAGCGCCATCTACCTTGCTAGAGGAAGCCTCTGCGGTAGGTTCATCCATGGCAATACCTTTCATCTTTGCCTTGCCAGTTTGTTTCTTAGGGTAGACATAGTTGAACTCTAGTTTCTTCTTTGGTTCTTGTCCTACACCCTTTGAAACATGATGTTTAGCCTTCGACCCTTCCAAAGTTTGCTGGGTAAATTTCTCATCTCTTTCACAACAAGATGCACATTTAAAGTTGTCATTAGTTTGAAATCCTAAGCCTTCCTTATCACCACTAGGCTTTTGGGATTCTAAGATTTGTTCCATAGTGACATGAGAATTGGTCCACTCATTAGTGATCTTTTTCAAGTCATTTATCTCAGCGACCAATTCATCATTTTTAACTTTAAATATAGCATTTTGTTCTTCTAAAAAACGGTTTCGATCAGTAAGAGGAGTCATGCTCTTGATCTGCTCCTTAAGGAGGGTAAGTTCAGATCTTAGTAGAGATTTCTCCGTCTTAAGCTGGGAAATTTCTTCAGTTGAAAGTGCTAAAGCTTCCTTCATGCCAGAAAACTTACTAATTACCTGTTCAGCTTTTGCAAACATCTTTTCTTGTTCATCGAGGGAAATGTCAAACTTGACTTGAGGTGTGGTAGACAGAACTTCCTTCACTTTGGGGTTTAGTATAGCCTTCTTTGCTGCACTAACATCACATCTTGAAAATAGAAGATCACCATTCTTTTGAACCGGAGTTAGGAATCCTTTTTCAGCAAGTTCATCGGCCGTATAACTTATCCGTTTAGGTTTTGCATTTGGTGAGCGACGACTTTTATTATCATCCTCATCATCGGATTGAACGACCAAACAAATGTGACCTTCTTCAGAATCCTCATCACTTTCATCAGAGTCTGACTCTATCCAAGTAGCTAACTCTTTTGAGGTAGAGTCTTCTTCAGCCATCATTCCCTTTTGCTTTGAATACCTTGGAGTAAAGTTACTTTTCTTCTTCATATACTCATACTTGGGAATTGGACATTCTGATGCAAAGTGACCTGGTTTCCTGCAATTAAAACAAACAAGATCTTCTTTCTTCTTGGAGAAGTTGAAGTTCTCTTTCTTCTTTGAAGGGCTGCTCCTTGAAAACCTTGTTGGAGCTTTGCTTGTTGATCCGGGTCTTGCTGTCTTTCTGAACTTTTGGAATCTTTTCACGAACATAGCAAAATCATCATCATCCATATCAAGTAAATCTGATGTGGAGATTTTTGGATCTTCTTCCTCGATCACTTCTTCCTTTTGAGCAACCAACGATAAGCTCTTTGTTTTCCCTTCCATTTCAGCAATGTTGTTAAGCTTGATATCAAAGACTTTGAGGTTGGCATAGAGGCTTCTGAGAGACATGTCATCTAGTAGCTTGGTATCTTCAAGAGTATTTCCTTTGTGTAGATATTGCGAACCAAGAGCGGCAAGAAAATTAACATTGATTTCTTTCTTGGTAAGCTTCTTTCCGAGTGCTGTATAAGTACTCACGATCTCACAATAACGATCATAAGTGGCTCTTAGTGATTCACCGGGGATCTTAGCAAAGTTGTTGAATCTTCTTTGAATTGCAAACTTTTTGCTTTCCTTGCAAGCTTGATCTCCTTCGATGTAATCTTCAATTGCATCCCAAAGTTCTTTTGCAGTAGAACATTCCATGATCTGTCGACGCTGTGACGTACTCAAGGTACTTAGAAGTATACTTTTTGCTTTAACATCCATTCCAACCAGTCTTTTCTCTTCATCGGTCCATTCAGCTTTTGGTTTCTTGATAGTCAGATTTGCACCATTGGTTTCTGGATCCGGATTAGCTTTCATTGGGAAGTATGGTCCAATGGTAAGACAATCACCAAGTTGCTCGTCCATGGAGTAGAACTGAGTTAGAATGATGTGCTTCCATACGTCAAAATTATCTTCGTCGAATACTGGAACGTGAGTGAAGTTAACCGTTGCCATAGTTTTCTGACTTGCCATTTTGAATCGGCACCCAAGCTGTTAAGCTTGAAAAACAGAAGTTTTATAAAGGTGTTTGCTCTGATACCACTTGTTGGTCCCAGAGACACAACAAGGGTATGAAAAGAGGCTAGAGGGGGGGGGGTGAATAGCCTATTTAAAATTTCAACCCTTTTTCAAAATTCAACCTTTATGCTTACACTTGAGTTTTGCGGTAGATAAATGCCACGCGGTCAAGTATAAAATGCACAGCGGAAGTTTTCGTTGAAACAAGTTAAGAGTTGTTTTTGATAAGTATAATGCGGTAGGCAGAGAATGTGGTAGGTGAGTTTGCGGTAGGCAAATCTGTGGTAGATAGGGGTGAGGTAGGTTGAGAGATTGAAAACTTGTGTCTTAGAGGTTTTTGGCAAATGATAAGTTAGTCAGAATTTAGCTAAGGCAATGAGGTAGACAAACAAACACAATTCACAATTGTTCGTAAATCTGAAAGATCAAACACTAAACGACAAACAAGATTAATATGAACAATTAAAACAAGATGAACAAGACTTAAAGTAAATTTGCAGAAAGGTAAAGTGCAGTAAGTAAATAACACAAGGATTTGGAAAGGTTCGATCTGTTAAAAGATCTACGTCCTTTACCAAGATGGTCAGTCTTGGATTTTGAATGAGGTATATATTGATTCTTGAGTACAGATTACAGAGATGAAGTATTGAATCAACACCTATTTCTATGAAGTTCAAATCCTAGACTTAGACCAGTATATCCCTAATGATTCAATCTATGTGATTTATCAATCGGGGTGAGTGTTTGTGTAAAGAATCAATAGCTCTTTGGAATCTATATGATTTTAGAGCGTAATGAATCTTGTGTGAGAGGCTTGAGATTTGATCTTGAAGGTTGCTGGAGATTTGTTGAAGACTTGAAGGTTGAGTGCTTGAAGATTCGAAGGATTCTGGAAATCTTGAATATGATCTTCAATCACCAAGAATTTCAACAGCAATTTCTCTCTTAGAATCTCAGCGTTTTTTCAATTAAGAATTCAAGGTCTATTTATAGCCTTGATGGAGAAACTAGCCGTTTGAATTCTTGGAGGGCAAGTTTGGATGACAATGAGCTGTTGATTTCTAATTGGAGCTTAGTCTGAGTTGTCCTTTTGTTGCAGAGTCATGGTGGTCCAACTGTACTATGATGACAGTTGTTTTCAAATTTGAAATTTGAATTTTGCAACGTTCAGAACTAACCAAGGTAAGGATACAAGTGTGACCATGGTTAAGTTTGAACCAAACTTGAGTTTACTCAACTCTGGTTACATGCGGTAGAGATTAACACGGTAGGGTGGAGCCATGCGGCAAGTTGATATATGCGGCAAGCATAGATCCATGCGGTAGGCGTCTTCATGCGGTAGGAAATGGACCTACCTCATTTTTCCAGACTTAGAAAAATTGAGTCCTAATCTGCTAAGCCTATTCAACTATAAAGTGGACTATTCTAAATGAAGTACAAGTACTTCTTACAATATATCCTAAAGTCCACAAAGAGTAAAATAAGGTTATGGGATCAATCAAATTAAGGTAATAGGAGTGGTTTATAATAAGCATACCCAACAGCGCTCCAAGGTCAAATGGGCAAAAGGATATAGGATAGTCTCATGAGTGTCCGTACCTCCCAACGAGCGTCGAAAAGATGTTATGTCAGCAGCGCTCATGGACTGACTGCAAACATAAGAGGGAGGCAGCTCCACACTTGATGCCCTCTTGCGAGGTCTCTCCTCACCGCTTACGGAGCTCCTGTCCGGCACAAAACTATATTCTGCTCGAGGTCCTTTGGAAGAACAGCCCGTGAACTTCCTAAACCACTTATTTGCCCATCCTAGGAAGCCAGGCCGCCTCAGCAGTGCCCGTCCTACAACCTGCACATGAAAACAGAAAAGGCTTAGCAAGAGAAACAGAGATGAAGGGTGCATGTGTGCAAAACAAGGGATAAACATACCGCCTCAATCGGGATCTCCTCAGCCGGAATCCCCCCCCCCTGGAGTAGACAAATCAACCTTGTGGACCCTGCTATCTACATAGACGTAAGAATAGTCTGTCCAAACCGGAGGGGTTACCCCCGAAGCTACCACCTGTGGCGACCTAAGCTGAGTGGCCACAAACCGTCCATATGATTCATCAGTGATCAGGCAGCTGCATCCGCTTCCATGAGAAGAGGATCGCCCCGATGGTCAGAAAGGAACATACCTATAGGAGGGTCCATCGACGCCCTCTGCACCAATTCCAACACGTGCTGCCACAGCACCCTCTCGCCCAAATAAAAGGCCTCGCCCCGGAACCCAACCAGCAGCCTCCTCTGGTTTGTCACCCTTTGAGCCTCACTCAAATCAAAGCCGATCTCCGGCCTCTTGTATCTCGACCACGGGTACAGAATCAACCCCTCTGGCATAAGCCCCCTCAGCATCGCCTTCACATCGGCGTAACGAACATCGACCCATCCCTTGGATCCCCTCTTCTCTCGGACCTCTCTGGCCCAGAAAATCATGGCCGGAAAATGGATATTTTGATCGAGATATGGCCTCCACGGATAGCTGCCAAAGACCTCATAGTACCAAGCCTAAAAAGAAAAGACAAAAAGGCTTTTAGTACACGAGAATGAAAACAAAATCCAAAGCAGAAAGTAAAGCGAAGGCAGAATAAAACAAAAGGGTACAAGGAGATACCTCGAGGGCAAACTGGAAGCAAGCCAAGGACTTGCTCGCTTCCGGCTGAATTTGTCGAGCTCCAATATAGCTCGGCAAGGCCCGCCTCTCCCCAAGCGATGCTCCTGATAGCCTCAGGTGTAGTTAGTTAGCCGAGAAGAGGAAACATACATGTGGTGTCAGCATTGGCAAAGATAGTGTTGCTGAAAAGAAGCCACACATAAGAACACCCTAGTTGATCAGCCGTTACTCGGCCTGCCCAGTACTCCGGAAAGTTAACCCGAATGGCTCTCTCGATGTCCTGCACTAAGATGCCCAAGCCCTTGGTAAGGCCCGAAAAACCAAGGAGTGCCTCAATCTCCCCAACAGGGATCATGACCCTCCACTCAATCGGTCGCCCATCAAAAGAGAGCCCGATGATCGCCGAGAAGTCTGCGGGAGTCACCGTCACCTCCCCCCAACTCAAATGGAAAGTGTGGGTCGAATCCCACCAGTACTCGCCAAGGGCAGTGAGAAGCCCCATACTCTTGTTGGTATTTACCAACCTGCCTACAGCCTCGATGAGAGGCACCAAGCCGGTGCGCTCCACCCACTCCCTAGGACCGAGACCACCATCAACAGACTCGGGCATGGCCTCCCACAAAGAAAAGCAAACATCAGGGGACCCCCACGATTTGATACCCTTGCCCTGCAGGTAAACACAGGAAATGTATGAGTAACACAGTTTCATAATACCAATGCATATGACGAATGAAAAATGTTTTCCGTCCCTTTCCAAATTGCATAGACATTTGAGGGTCATGAAAAGAAAAATGTTTTCCGTCCCCTTCCAAATTGTATAGACATTTGAGAGTCATTTTGAAAAGAAAAATATTTTCCGTCCCCTTCCAAATTGCATTGACATTTGAGGGTCATTTTAAGAAAAATGTTTTCCATCCCCTTCCAAATTGCATAGACATTTGAGGGTCATTTTGAAAAGAAAAATGTTTTCCGTCCCCTTTGAAATTGCATAGACATTTGAGGGTCATTTTAAGAAAAATGTTTTCCATCCCCTTCCAAATTGCATAGACATTTGAGGGTCATTTTGAAAAGAAAAATGTTTTCCGTCCCCTTCCAAATTTCATAGACATTTGAGGGTCATTTTAAGAAAACTGTTTTCCATCCCCTTCCAAATTGCATAGACATTTGAGGGTCATTTTGAAAAGAAAAATATTTTCCGTCCCCTTTTCAAAGTGCATAGTCGTTTGAAAAGAAAGTCATTTCATTTTTGAAAAATAAGGAAGTCCGTCCCCATTTTAGGACCAAGTGCTCCTACCTTTCATGACATGTAAACAAGAAATCCTAGGCAACACTAACACGCACATGAACATGTCAAAACGGCTAGTCGAACCTAGAGTACAAGTCTTTCATGCACAAAAGTGTAGAACAACACACTTTAATTATGCAAAACGTAGCTAGACGCGCCCAAATGAAACAATGAGCACATGTCCTTGATTATCGTGACTCCAATTTCATGAAAACGAATTCAATTTCTCAAAATGACCAAAGAAGCACAAAATCCCAATGTGCATAAACATAAGCCCTAGATCTAGGCAATGCACCAATTTGACACAAATCGAAAAGTGGAAAGGCTTAGAGATGCTTACCACTCCTTCGTGACACAAATGAACGGTAGAAGACTTGTAAAAACCCGCTCCCGCATCCATGAGATCAACGGTGTAGCCTCAAGGTTCTGAGCCATGACGAGCCTTCTATCCACTCCTCTAGGGTAACCTCTTCGTGCCCGTACCTCCATAGTGTGATCCTTGAACAATCTAAGGAAGAAAATTCAAAAATTGATGGAGTTTTCCCACTCAATTTCGTCTCTGCCTTCTCTGTTTCTCGACTGAGTTTTAGAAAAATAAGCAGACCATCCGTATGGCTGCTATGTTTTGAAAAATGAGGGACGACCCCTCAATCCGTACGGATGGTTTGGGCAAGGAAAATCTCAACCCAAAATTTACACTCTGGCCCCTGGCGCCATTTCCAAAGCTTCCCCTAAGTTCCTGAAATAGAACTTTGGCCCTTCCCTTTGGGAAATGTCCAAAATCTCCCCTTAGAAAATACACTTAGGCGGTCCCCAAGTGACGTAAGCCCATTGTTTTATCTGCTTAGAAAGAAAATTGGGCTGTCCCTGATGTAAGCCCAGTAAAATTGAAAGGTTTATACACTTAAGCGGTCCCCACGCGACGTAAGCCCATTGCTTTGTTTTCCTAGTGTGAAAATACACTTAGGCGGTCCTTGACGTAAGCCCATTGCCTTTATGAGAAAAGTAACCAAACGGATTAAAAGCCCGTTTTACTTAGAACATACTTAGGCAGTCCCTGACTTAAGCCCAGTAAAATTTTGTCCCCTAAGTGAGCATACTTAGGCGGTCCCCATTGTGAAAAATGTTACCTTAGCGGTCATTTTAGGCAGTCCCTGACTTAAGCCCAGTAAAATTTTGTCCCCCAGAGTGGTCATTTTAGGTTAAGAAAACCTTTGTCCTGGCAGTCCAAAACGACATAAGACCATTCCTTTTAGTCAACCCTCTCCATAGAGCCAAGTTGACCAAGTCCCGCCTCTGACTCACCGAGAGTCATGCCCGTTCCTTTTAGTCAACCCTCTCCATAGAGCCAAGTTGACTAAGTCCCGCCTCTGACCCGCCGAGAGTCATGCCCGTTAGTCAAGCCTCTCCATAGAGCCAAGTTGACCAAGTCCCGCCTCTGATCCACCGAGAGTCATGCCCGTTAGTCAACCCTCTCCATAGAGCCAAGTTGACCAAGTCCCGCGTCTGACCCGCCGAGAGTCATGCCCGTTAGTCAACCCTCTCCATAGAGCCAAGTTGACCAAGTCCCGCCTCTGACCTGCCGAGAGTCATGCCCGTTAGTCAACCCTCTCTATAGATTCAAGTTGACTATATCCCGCCTTTGACCCGCCGAGAGTCATGCCCGTTTCCTTTTAGTCGACCCTCTCCATAGAGCCAAGTTGACCAAGTCCCTCCTCTGACTCACCAAGATTCATGCCCATTTCTTTTAAGTCAACCCTCTCTATAGAGCCAAGTTGACCAAGTCCCGCCTCTGACCCACCGAGAGTCATGCCCGTTCCCCTAGGAGAGGATGACAAATATCCACCTAGCCCTTAGGTTTGAGTAGCCTTAAAGTTTCTCACCCCTATCCGAACTACGTTAGGCTTGATTCCCCGTAAACGGGATATGTAGGAATCCTATACCCCTAGGTCCAGCCATGCAACCAAATCGGTCTAGCCATCCTCCCATTAGATTGAGATGCTTATTTTTATCGACAACCCCGCTTTTCCAAAGCGACGTTGCCGAGGGGCTCTGTAAGTACCCAAATCTGAAATTAACCAACTTTAGAGGAACTCTTAGCACCATTCAGGGATAAACTGATACGCTGGGAACTCATTAAGATAAACCTAAAATTCCAAGATTATTCTAAAATTAAAACTTAGAAAAATCCAGAAGCTCGCCAGGCTGAGCCGTACGGATGGTTTGGACGCGGGAGAGCCCCAGCCGTACGGCCACTATGGGTACCCTCAGTCCCTATAAATTAAGACCTTTGATGATAAATTCAGGGGGGAGAAAAATCATTTGTGTATGCAAACTCTGCCAAACTGAGAGCAGATTAGGGATACAAACACATTCTTGAGTGAAAAGAGAGAAAGAAGATAGGCTTAGAACCAAAATTGGTGAGGCCTCCTTCTCCCCATCTTCTCTTCATCTCATACTCTATTTCATTTTCCCTTATTTATATTATGTCTTTATTATTCTTGCAAATGTTATGAATTGAAACCAAGTCCTTGATGTGAATCAATGGTACCCTCATGTTCTATGCATGATCAAGGGTTCAAACCTAAGATGATCAAGGCTTGTTATCTTTTAATATCTCTTTACATTAATGAACTTTACATTATGTCTTTACATTAATGCACTTTACATTATGTCTTTACTTTTATGCAATTTATATTATGTCTTTACATTTATGCAAGTTAAATTTCATGTCTTTACTTTTAAGTTGATTTTATGGTGAAATGATCAAGTTTGGATGATAAAGTTTCAATCTTTATCATTCAAACTTTGATCTAACTCCAATAATGTCCCTTTGGATGGTAAAGACTCAATCTTTATCCATCCAAAGGTTGATTTCTTACTTCCCCAAGGCTTTTCCTTGGATGAATCATCCATTTGGATGTTAAAGTTTCCATCTTTAATCATCCAAATGATGATTTTGGCTCAAATGCCATGTTCATCACCTTTCTTAATTTTTCCCCAATTATTGCCTTGATCACACCCAAAACCTTTTGTTTTTGTGTTTAATTAGTGATCAAACGCATAGGGATGATTCAACTTAAGTTTTGTGTGAGTAAATAAACGAGAAAAATGGAAAACAGTTCAGTTTCAGCAGAATGCTCTGTTTCTGCCTGAAACTGGACTGATTTCTTGACAATCTGCAAAAAACCCTAGGGATGACCTTCCTAGCCATACGGCTAGTTTGGTCAGAGGGGTGATTTTTCAGTCTTTCCCCTCTTCTGTTAAACTGTTTACAAAACAACCCTTTTTTGTTAAGTTTCTAACTGATTTTGTTAAAAGTCAGTTTCTCCCATTTTCAAGAACACGTACACACACACTTGAACAATTTTGGTTAGCAAACTTAGGGAGACTTGGTTTTTCCGAGGGACTTTGGGTGAACTACCGGTTAAGTTCTTCCCAAAGTGTAACCTGACCTCCGAATCCTTTGTCTTTAACCTTTTTTCGTTAAATTTGGGTTTAAAGTTAAACTAACGTGGCGACTCCGTTTTCCGTTGAACATAAAGTGTCGTGTTTGATTCTCGAGGGAGCTTTTCTTCGTTTTCCCGCGGGTATCTTACACAAGCAGACACTCGTAACTTCCTCTACCATGGAAGCCGAATTTGTTGCTTGTTTCGAGGCATCCAATCAAGCTATATGGATGCGTAAATTTGTTGAGGGAATGCGAATTGTCAATAGTGTCGAAAGACCACTTAAGATATATTGTGATAATCGAGCGGCGGTCTTATACTCCAGCAACAACAAGAGCTCATCAAAGTCTAAGCATATAGATATTAAGTTTCTTATTGTAAGAGAAAGAGTACAAAATGAACAAATAGAAATACAACTTATAGGAACAAATTCCATGCTAGCGGATCCGTTTACTAAAGCGTTATCACTATTAGTGTTTCACGAGCATATTGCTCATATGGGTGTAACAAACTTTTGATATCATTTAATATAGTGGGAGTTTATGTTGTGCTTTCATTAATTGTTCTATTATTTAAAGTTTTGATCACATTTGGTTAAATATGACTAGTTGGAATAATATGTATACATTCATAATTTTCCATGCTACACATCTACATTTTGATCTATGTCATTTAGTTGGATATATACATGTGATTATTGTGATTTTAGTTGCGAATCAATTACAATGAATGCTCCTTTAGTCCTATACTTGTATAACTAATGGACGGGATTGTTATGAATGACAATAAAGTGCATATAAAGGTTGTCATTTGTATTATACTTATGATTTAAGGAAAAACACATAGTTATGCAACCCAAGTGGGAGATTGTTAGAACATGGATTGCATAACATGTTAATTCCATGTATAAAGTCATAAATATAATGTTAATATAAATTGTAAAAATATAATATATGTGTAGAATTCCTGAGGTGTAATATTACCTATTTATGATGGGAAAAATGGTAAATTCACACCACTTATGTGAAAGGTGTAGTCCCTAAATGAAGTGCCTATTTGTTTCCTATATAAAGGCCTTCCATCAGCTTAAGAAACACACACAATTCATTATTTTCTCTCCTATATTCTTTTCATTCATTGCTAGAAGATCAAAGGTGAATGCACTCATCATTTAGAAGTACTTCATCCCCTACTTCTTCTTCTTCATTCTCTAAACATTGAAGATGGATTCAACAGGTAAAACGCTTCCGCCTCCATCCCCTCTCTAACTTATTCTGGATTTGAGTTTTGGCATTAATGGAATAGAAATATTCCAACACTGTATTCACAAACTAAAATTTAGTCCAAATAAATTCTCTTGATTGGTGCATTCAGATTAAATAATCTTTTAGTTTGAATTAGAGAGATTTAAAGTTGATATTAATTAAATAAATAATATTTTTATGAAAGTTCAAATTATGTTGCAAGAGAAACTTAAGCATTAAATAAAGAGTCGTTCTTATGAAAAACGCGTTTTACACTAAGCTATAGAAAAACGTGTTTTTCACAATTGCCTTCTCTAACATTATCATGTGCATGTTCTAATATTATAAAGTGCATGTTCTAATATTACACTTATAAATATTCAAACAGACACTTTTATACAATCAAACAGGCACTTTTAGAGATATTGTTATGATTGTCATATTCAAACAGGCATTTTATACACTCAAACATGCACTTTTAGAGGTGTTATGATTGTCCGTTGTAGTGTTAAGACTGTCTTTCCTAGTTTTGAAAAGTTCCCCCTGTAGTGTTGAAATATGTCTCTTACATTCTAAACAAGTGGTTGGTGAGCTTTTAAAAGTTAAAAAACATGTGCCTGCTTTAATGTTAACAACTGCCTCTTGTAGTATTGAAAATTGCCTCATGTAGTGTTAAAAAGTGTCTGCTGAGTTTTATAAGTTCCAGTTATTTACATCAATGCCACCGCGTCTTTTAAGTAACGTTTCGCTTATTTATAAAAATACCACTCCGCATAGGAAAAACACGTTTTACACTAAAACGCATGTAAAACGCGTTTTTCCTAAGATTCTCTGTTAAATAAATGAACTACAGAACCGGAACTTTATTCTCTCTTGACTTGGTTCTTTAATTTGAATCCATTCACATTGAAGTTCCCGAAACTAAGGCTGAGGTTAAAAAATGATTAATTTGAAAATAAAATAAAGGTTAAAATTTTGTGAGGGTGAGGTTTAAAAAAAGACTGATTTGAAAAGGAAAAAAAAAAAGTAAAAAACGATTTAAAAATACTAGAGAGGATAATAATGTTAGTCATGTGATAGAAGTAAGGATAGTGAATTAATAACATGTAGGGGTTGTGAAGGGCCGGCTGCCGGAAAGTTGGCCGGGAAAACTTGTATGGCCGGTTGCTTCTAATAAGGTCAAACATTATCAGAAAATTTTGGGGAAAAAAAAACCTGTTTTAAAACGCGTTTCCCCCTAATGTTAAAAAAAGACGTGTTTTAAATATACGGACTTGGTGTTTTAAGGCCTAAACTCACTGTTTTAAAGCCTAAACTTGCTATTTTATTTTCTTGGTGTTTTAATGCCTAAACTTGCTATTTTATTTTCTAGGTGTTTTGAGGCCTAAACTCAATATTTTAAGGCCTAAACTCGCTGTTTTAAGGGTGAAACCATATTAAAAAACAGGTCTTTTTTTAACATTAGGGGGAAACGCGTATTAAAACAGGTCTTTTTTTACCATTAGGGGGAAACGCGTTTCCCCCAAATCAACTCTAGATAAAACATTTTTGTTTGGTATGTGGTAATGTGGAAAAACTAGTGTGCATTCAAACCTTTGGACACATAAATTAAATTAAATTAACTTAAAGAAAAATTTTAGTAGAATAAATATAGAGAGTATAAAAATTGGGGTAGAAGAGAGAAAGTGAGGTATAAAACAATAATAATAAGTGAAAAATTATTGAGTATGAAGGCCCCTCTTTAAAAATTTAATACTCCTTCCATCGAAAGTAAGTGTCATACCTTGATTTTGCAGGATTTCGAACTGCATCACCCAAATTTGCTCCACCCATTGCTCCGTCTTACGGCTCCGATCTCGCACCTTGATTGTATTTTGTGTTCTGACGGATGAATGTTTTGACCTTGGTGAAACCCACAATTTTTTGAAGCGATCTTAGCCACACACAAAATAAACTCGCATATGTGGTTGAATCGAGGTTGTTGGGTAGAGCGGTGGAGCAGTTTTAGGTCCAGTTTTGCACAACTATTAAAGAAAATTATAAGAAATGAGTAAATATTTCAAGTGAATCAAGGACATAATTGTTCAAAACACTATTTACAAAGCAAGTGGTAAAAGCGGGTTAGTAAAGTGTTGATTTTTTGTGATTACACAAGCATTAGAAGGACAAAAAATGTCCAAAATACTATTCATTGTCATATTTGGAAAGAGACTTCTACTCTAAGACATACTAAATAGAAAGTATGACTTTTAACTCTGGGACTGGCGAAGTATAATATTTTCATTTTCGAATGTGCAGTTTATAATGGAACACCAAAAAAGTAAAATACTCCCTCCAATCCGGTGGAAGCTTCACCTTTTACCCAAAGATAAAATATTGTGTGAGAAGGTTCTCATTGAGAGAGTAAATGATTTGCCCCTTTATGAGCGGCATAAGGCAACCACATTTTCTCTCTTTATGAGACCGTCTCATGTGTGAGACCGTCTCACACAAGACTTACTTTTACCCAAAAGGGTGTCCTGTTAAAAGCTTCATATTTCCTAAAATGGTTATAAATGTATAAGATACTTGTCAACCCCACTCACTTTTTCCTTTCACATGCTTAAATTGTGATCCCCACTTGTTATATTTAACTTTTTCCCCTCACACACATTTAAATTATGGGTCTCACTAGCTTATTATACTCACTCACTTCTTCCCTCTTACAACCCATTTCACGCTCACCACTTTTCTTAATTCTTGTGTCACTCCCAAAATGGTGAAGCTTCTACCGCCACAGAAAGAGTACGTAATTTTGTAAGTATGTATATATATATAAGGAAAATAATAAAGTTACAAAATATGGCTTACAAAATGAGGTGTCATAATTGTGTTGGTGTTTTTAATTGGAGTGTGTCGGGTCCACTATCGATGTAGCCAATGAAATATCGTCACCACATCTTGTATCCTTCATTTTGTAAAATTTTTTTGTATGCCTGCATTGCCCTATTTATAATGAAACATTCTTTGGTGAAAGTTATTCAGTAACAAAGTTAAACTTGTGTTTTGGGGCAAAAACCGAGAATCGAAGGACCAATATTATGGAGTAAACTGCTTTTCTGCCCCTCGTACTATGGCTCCAACATCAATTTGACACTCGTACTATTGAAACAACAAATGTATGATGCGTACTATAGTTTTATTAGCAAAATTAATCAATTTACTATTCAGTTGTTAAATTTTTTTAACGAACATTGTTTTTTTAACGGGCATTAATTTATTTTAACGAATGTTAATAATTTAACAAAGGGATTATTACCACCTAGTCCCTCATCTTAAGTCAAACTACCACCTAATCCAAGAACACAATTTTAATTTACCTAAATGACAGAACTACCCCTAAGACCCAAACAAAACCCACCCTCCCCTCCCTCCCCCGACACACAACGCACACACACACTTTCTCTCTCTACCTTCCCCACTTCCGGCAACCCCTCCCCACCTCCGGCGATACCACCACTCCCTTAACCCCGGCGACGTTGCAGATCTGCTCCTTCTCCGTCACCAGCCACCCTTTACCCCATCTCCGTTCAACCCTCCCCCACCTTCGGCAGTCATAGATCTAGCCCTCACCTCTCACACTCTATCAAGCCCTACCCTCTCCGTCCAAATCCGACGCCAAATCCCCTCAACGCCAGGTCTCAACGGCGCTGGCAAATCCCCACACCCTCTCCAGTCATTCCTCCCCACCATCTTCTCCGGCGAATTTTACCCATCTCTGACCTCTCTCTCTACACCTAAAGAAGAAAATTAATGGTGGGTTCTATTTCAGATTTTGGAACATCTGGGTGAAAACCCCAAATTTGATCAATACAGTCGGTTTGTAATCAATTTTTTTTTTCCTTTTTAGGTTCTATTTTGAATTTAGAATTCATTTCGAATCTGGATTGTTTTGAATCTGGATTTCATTTTGTTATCTATCTGGGTTGAAGCTTCCATTTTTTTTATGTTTCTTCCCAAATCTGGTTGTGATGGTTTGTGGCGGTGGTGATGGGGGCGGTGGTGGCGGTGTTGGGCTGGGAAAGGATGGGGTGGATGTTGGGTTTGGGAAGATGATGGAGATAACTAAAGTTAGTTTTGTTAACATGATGTATGTAAAAAGGTCTATATGCTTCCGTTAAGTTATTAACATTCGTTAAAATAAATTAATGCCCGTTAAAAAAATAATGTTCGTTAAAAAAATTTAACAACTGAATAGTTAATTAGTTAATTTTGCTAATAAAACTATAGTACGCATCATACATTTGTTGTTTCAGTAGTACGAGTGTCAAATTGATGTTGGAGCCATAGTACGAGGGAAAGAAAAGCAGTTTACTCCAATATTGTGAAGAGAGGAGAAAAAAGGACAAAAGGGTCGCAAGTGATGCGATCACATGAAGCGAACGCATAGTCCGAAGTTTAAATGTATTTTATGTTGAGTTTCGTATGCGCAGCGGAATATAGCATAAAAAAACCCGAGGTATATCCATGTATAACAATAATTTTAACAAGATGAACCAAGAACACTAACTCCCGTACATATAATCACACGAACTTTAGGTGCAAAAGCAAACACTCTCTAACGGTATCCACACTTCGAATTGACTCAAGAACATTATCTTCATTGATTGCTAGATCTTGGTTAGAAAACATGAAGAAGCAATTTTTTTCGTAAGAATTATTTTGCTTCAATTGATTATTAAGTTTTGATAAATCTCAAAACTAATAATCCTCTATCTCTATCTATGTATTATTATTTTTCAAACATTTGTGATTGATTTCCGAATAAAAGTATGAAGCTCTCTAACCCAGCAGACTATATTTGTAGGAGGGTTTGACATGATTTCTTAAAGACTTGAGATTTCTTTTCCAAAAATAAATCACCAAATAATTTGTTTGCCGAAAGAGGAGTCGTACAACTCCATCCTATCTATATGGCCATGGTTCGGCCGTACGGCCGTAGTTCCCAGATTCATCATTTTTCGTGCATTTTTCCAATCCATTCTGCGTGTCTGACCCAATACGATTATAACTATATTGGCAACGAGTCCGATCGAATCAGAGCTTTTAAATTATAAGCGGACTCTAGTAAGCCATTGTGACTACCTAAATAGTATAATGCCGAAAGTTTGATATTCCCTAAACTAGAACATATCATAATCCATCTGTCTCACGATATCATATTGGACATAGGTCATGGTCCACATCAATTTATATTGTCCAATGCTCTCTCAATTATGAGTATATTCATAAATCAAATGACATTGACTTTATCAATTCATTTGAGTATAACCATACATTTCATTAATATCACTCATTGAGGGGCCCAGCCGATATCTATCGTATTGTGGGATAAATCCAGTATTGGCATATCATTCTTCCCTACAAAATCTGATCATGTCAATTATAGCCTTTATAATTACCCGGTTAAGGATAACGTTTAACTTATCAAACATGACGCTCATCAAGTAGGAGACTTTGATATCCTCATGTCTAAGGATTCCAATGATATAACTATTATGAGATTTAATTATAATATTTGACCATAACATAAATCTCATAATGGGGCTATCCAGTACCTTGTTAATTACCTACAAGTTTAATCCGCATATCTATGCACATAATCATCATATGATTATCTGTTAAACTTATCCTAGTTATTAATAAAACGGAGATTATTAATTAACATTACGTTGAGAATTTGTGTCCTTACTCTAAGGTGAGACTGCGAAAAAAACTGGAGCCGGGGCTAGCTGTCCTCAAGCAGCAAAAAACAATTAGGAAAATATCATGATTCTATGAGAAAGGGAAAATTTAGATATACTCATCTCTTATATGTTCATAGTGTTTGATCGTGCTTATCGGTGATACAAGAACAATCTAAATTGATTTAAAGTTCGAGACAAGTCTATCAATTTGAATATGGGTAATCTGATATCTAATCTGTTGCTCATATGGTTTTTAGACGGAGGTCAAGTACACATCTGAATATGAAGATGATCAGTTTGTGTAATAGGTATGTCTGTTCTAGTGATTTTTGGTTTCTCCAAAGTGATAAATAACCAAAGAGGTCTAGCTCAATCAAGAACACATAGATATACGTGATTCAAACCCGTAACCTCCCCATAACCTTAAAATGTTTGAATAGTCAAATGTGAAGATCATTTTGGGACGGAGGGAGTACGCAATATGTAATATTTGGTGAATAGATTATCTTGGTAGTGCTCTAAATAATAGAAGAAATGGTTAAATAAATCATACTCTAAGCATCGCTCTTCTTTGATGAATAACACAAAATTTTGCTCACACTAGTATATTATTATTTTCTTATTATTTCTTTTGTGAATAAAATAAAATTTTGCTCACAAAAAATTAAGTGTAATGATTTTATTGGTATTTTTAATTAGAGTGTGTCGAGTCCACATCGATGCAACTAATAAAATATTGCCATATCATTGTGTGAGTAAGATCTCATGAGTTTGTTTTATACCCTAAGCATCGCTCTTCTTTCATGTTATATGAACCTTTACATGTTTGTTGTTTCTTGATATGTTCTCCTAATATGGCTAGATGGTATGATTTTATTTATCAATATATGCAAGGATGCAAGGATAAGTATTAATTTATATTAAAATTACATTATTTAATATGGTTCAATTTCAAGTATCTCATAATAACATTTTATCTTTATATGTCCAAAAATAAATGTTATATATTAAATAAAAATAGATTTAATAAAATTTTATGATGATACTAACAATATTTAAGCACACAAATCATGATGTACTTCATTTTTTTTAACAAAAAGTTGACAAGTTGATAATAATAATTAATAACCAATAAATGGAGTAATTAATTACGACTACCCCTCAGGGGTAGTCTCATACTTATCACTACTTATTTTCATTTTAAGCGTCTCATACTTATTGCTACTAACCAAAATGTTCACTTTTCTCTCTACTATCTACTCACAACAACTATCCAATAACTTATTTTCTCTCTCCTACCCACTCACAATAATTATTTTTCGAACATATTTTCTTAATCATCGTGCACTCTCATTTGGTAGCAATAAGTATGAGACGGAGGGATTAGAAACTCAATGATCTAGATTTGACTTGTGTTCCGTACTACCACTTCTTCCGTCCCACCTTACTTGACACTTATTTTCATTTTGATCTATCTCAATTCACTTAACACTTACTAAAATATCCTACTTTTTATAATTTTATATTCACTCTACCCCACCACTCATTCTCTCTCTTCATTTTACTTCACTCAATTTATTCAACCATCACTACTGTTTGTCCCACTTATTTTCTCTTTTCATTTTCTACCGCATATAAATTTTTTTTCTTATTTTTTTACCCACTTAAGTGTTAAAAAGTGAAATGAGCGGAAGAGGTACATAACACCGACGCACTCATGTTTCCGCCCTATGTGAGGGAGAGACTAGAGAGAAAGGATGGGACTTGGGTGGGTGGTGGGGTTCTTTTGTTTGCTTGTGTTGTTTAAATGTGTCAGATGGTCAATTTCCAAAACCTTAGGGGTAAATCCGAATGATGGAAATGGAAGTAGAAAAATGTCAATAACTGATTGAGAAATTACAGGACCACCCACCCCATCTGCGCGTTTTCATTTCTTCACATCCTCCAGAACTCCTACCTTTTTGAAATGTGGTTTCGAATAAAAATTAAATTCATTCTTCTCAAATACAGTATGTCTAAATATATTATTTAAATTTAATATTATTTAGAAGCATCAAATGTTTTAGTATAAGAAAATATGTCCAAACAGTTCAATTAGGGTATTTTACAATGTTGCATCTTAGCCTCTTGTATCATAACAGGTAACACATACTTCCTCCGTCTCGTACTTATCGTTACTTATTTTCATTTTGGGCTTCTATACTTATTGCTACTTACCCAAAATGTTCATTTTTCTCTCTCCTATCCACTCTCAACAACTATCCACTAACTTATTTTTTTTCTCTCCTACTCCTACCTACTCACAATACTTATTTTTCCAACATATTTTCTTAATTCCCGTGCACTCCCATTTGGTAGCAATAAGTATGAGACGGAAAGAGTAACATGTAACAAGAATTACTATTTGGGACAAATCACTTCCACTCAATTTCTTTATTAAACTGAAATGTCGAAAAAGTTCTTTTTTTTTTTTGGGACAAATCACTTCCACTCAATTTCTTTATTAAATTTAAATATGCAGTCATTGAAAATTATGATATAACATCATCAATGTGGAGAAGATAAAATCATAAAGCTTGAAGACTTGAAGATTTGAAGATCCGAAATTTTGAAACGCACAACAACGGTTAGTATTCTAAATTCATCTTCCTATTAATTTAATCATCATGAATGGATCCATGGGCTCATGTGTTTTGTTGATTTCATATTGCCGCTTCCGCTGCGCAAGAATCCTCAAAACCCAACAGTATCCATGCCAAAGTATTGGCGTACTTTCTAGAGTATTTGAGGTTTCAATATTTTGTAGTGACTCAAAATTGTGAGGTTTTTGAGCATATTTATATTTAGAAGCAAGAAAAGAAGTGAAAATATGTGAATGTTGGATGAAAATATGGATGTTGCATGGAAATATGGAAGTTGGATCAGATTTGAGCATGAGAATCAAAAGAACTAACGAATTTTGTTAGAGAGAGTTAAGTGATGTAACAGAATTTTATTGAAGAAAATTGTATGGGAAGGGGGATGATATTTTTAGTTGAGGAAATATATTAAGACATCAATTATTATTTTTAATGGACCGAAAACTTGTAAAAAATATATATATATAGTCAAAACAACTATTTTTTGGTCGACTAGCCGTTACCTAACGGACATAAAAAATATATTTGAAAATATCTGACGGAATTTGACGAGTTCTGGCGCGGTTATGGGTCACACGAGCACAAGCCCGGGTCTTTATACGGGTATGGGTCTGGTTCTGTGTACGGGTGTGGTTCTACGATCCAAAACTGTCGGGTCACGGGGTTTCGGTTTCAACTCCAACTGTTCATAGCGTGTCTGGTTCTCACGGGTCCACATACGGGTCGGTTCCACAGGTCTGCAAAATTTTAGGTCACAGTTTGGCCACCTTGATTTTTAAACACCAATATGTACTTTTGAGTTTTAAATTCCTTTATTTAAAAGAATATGTTGACTATCTATTAAAATGAGAATTTGCAATTTTTTTTAAGAATAAAATTAATAGGCAGTCAAAACCTCAATATACAACTAAATTTTCTCTTATTTTTAAATATATTGATATTATAGTGCTTTTTCTTGTTCAATGTTCATAAAAATATTCATATTAACAAATTTTTAAAGTTAGTCTTAATATGTACACTCTCTGTCCCAGAAAGTTAGCCTCCCTTTTTCTCATTGTTAGTTTAAATGAACTTTTAGCAATAATTTAAGTTAGTTTTAAGTTTCTAATAATGAAAAAAAAAATACTACTTTCCGAAACAGAGTGAATAATTCTAGTTAGTTGAGTGGCAAGGTTGAATATTTTGAGAGTTCGGTGAGTGAATAATGGTGCAAAGTTGAATTGGTAAAATTGAATATTTTAAAAATTGGGTGGCCTATGTGAATAATGTGCTAAAGTAGGGTGACCCTTATGATAGTTTTGCCTAACTATGGTGGGGTTTGATTTTCTTAAGTTTTAAGTCCTTAAATATGATTTTACATCTGAATTTGGCTAAATTCATAAGAGGTAGCGTCTGAAAACTGTTTTATAAATTACTCAAGTTATTTGATTATTCATCCGAATTCACATCTGAAATTAGTATTACAACATTAAATCGAGCAGAGAGATGGGATGAATGGTTGTTGATCTAATGTTTAGATTGAGTATTATTGGAATTACAAGTTTATAAAAGCGATATATATGAAAAAATATATTTAAGAGGCAAATAAGTGATAGTTTTACATTTGACAATTAAGTAAAAAAAAAGAAGCATTCAAATGAGAATAGAAGAAAAAAACTTTTTTATTAATTGTTTTAATCTGATGCACCCACCTATTCAGATATAAATAAAAGTTGAAAATGAAAAACTAATGAAGCTTAAATTGATTATTGATCAATGTTCAATCAAGTTAACCCCTTAAAAATAAGTGAAACAATTTTTCAGATGGAAAGAGTACTTATCTAAACAAGAACACAAATTCAGAAAATGACATTTTAAAAAAAAATATGCTCGCACTTGTACCTTTATGAAATCCCTTTACTTAGAAAATGTTTTTTTTTTCTTGAAAACTAAAAGATAATTTTATTTTTAGAAAAAATTATTGTTTTGCATATACTATAATCATCAAAAAGTGTAAGAATAAAATAGTGTTTTACTAAAAATGAGGTAAATCTTTCAAAAAAAAAAAAAAAAAAAAAGAGGTAAAAAAGCAATGGAAAAGAAAGAAATTAGTTGAGGAAAGAGAGGGACGCAAATTACGGGCAAAATTAGTAGCGGAGATTAAGACAATGTCCCAGAATCACGGTTTTCTTGTTTACTTTCGTCCGTCGGTTAGAAATTGGAAAATAAGTTGGCTATCTGGTGGTGTCATGGTGGTGGGTGGGCCCCCACACCACTTCGAACACATTCTGGGTTAGACTTGTACACCTTGGCTATGCACATTCCTTCCGTCCCATAATTGTTATTATTTATTTGATTATTCAAACATATTAACAACATATTATTATTTTCATTTATTACTTACATTAAACTGTTTTTGTAACAATTATATACTTTTTTTTTATAGATTAATCATGGGGTTAAGCTGAGAATTTCAATCTCTTAACACACAGATTTTAAAAGTAAAACAATTTTTAGAGCATAAATAAAATACAAGAAAAATTATCATTTTGATTGAGTCTGAGACGGAAAGAGTATATGAATAAGAGGAAGTCTCTTGTGAGACCGTCTCATATATGAGACGGGTCTTGATGAGAGAGGAAATGGGCTTGCTCCACACTGCCCATAGGTGCAAACCATTTCCTCTCATCGAGACCCGTCTCATACATGAGACGGTCTCACACAAGTTTTTGTCAATGAATAATAACCTTTACCATTGATGAACTATTACTTAATATCAATATTGTTTGGGGTAGAAATTTAGACTGTATTCGCATCTTGAAAAGCTTCAACATCTAAGCATCCTGAGCCTACAAGTTGTCACTATCACGTCGTCTTCACAACGTAAAAGTTTATATATTAACACATTTTATTTGCAGGGATAGTTTCATCCTATTTTTCAGGGGCACGAGCCAAAGTGACACGATTGAAGACCCAAAGACTTAGTCAAATTATGACTCTCATCAACGGCAAAAAGATAAACGTAAACCTCAACAAACTCCCCTAGAAATAAGGACTGTTTAGCCAGTTATCGTTGTAATTTCTTAGGTATAAAAAGTTTACACGTCCATTGTAACGCACACAACACACTTGGCAATTTACTTTAGAACTAGTTTCTTGCTTATCACATTGTTCTTCATCTTTATTAATAAAAATCCATCCATGAGGTTTTATGCCGGCGAACAAGTTATTCAAGGGCTTTCCTCGTTAAATACCTTGTCCATTTATTCTTGAATCCTTTGCTATTCTATTCCATTATACCCAATTTCGTCTTAAAGTCGAATTCCAAAATTTGACCAAAACAAATATATATTTCTTTATATATACCTATATATAAATAAAAACCAGACAATTTAAGAAAATAGCGGTTCTAAAAAACTAATCCCTAATAGTATTCAACCTCCCACTGGTGCCAATTTATGGATGACTATGGAGAACTTTGGATACAGCCTGGCTATGTGACGATACTGTATTTCTTAACAAACTTTCTTTATCAACATTAAAAAGTCAAGAGGAAAATGGCAATAAATAGAAAGAAAAAATATAAACAAAATTATAATTATTTGATTCCAACCTTCAAAGTTCAAACATAAACATCGGTTTGACCATTTCAGTTGGCAAGTACTCACATTTATTTAATAATAAGTGTCCCCTCAATTCATCAATTTTGTATTAAATTGATTTTCTTTACATTTATATCACTTGTACAATGAAAAAAGTGCACTAAAAAATATTACTACTTTTTTATTTAAAAATACAAGACTTATTTTGCGTGTCAAACAAAAATGACAACACAACACTTAATATAGATGGAGTAGATTAAGTACTTAACTAAAAACTAGAGTAAAGCTCGCCGTCCTAAAAGTTTATAATGAAAATCTTGTGTATTTTTTAATTAAGTGACCAATCCTGAGTACAAAAAAAAGACAAATACAAAACAATATGTGTAGAGCAAGTATCGTTTGCTGAATATGTTTTTGTAGTGAAACTCTATAGAAATTTGTAATATCCAGGGCTATAGATTTGTAATAAACTTGATAGGAGTTCACAAACGATGACAATTGCTTTGAAATAAATGACATGTTACAACGGTTAAAAAAGAAGCTACATTGAACTCGAAAGCTCTTTAGCCTAAACCTGTTTTTTTTTCCTGCGGAGAACATGACTTCAACCTATGATTTGTGGTTTATATGAAAGTACACATGACTAGAGAATGTCTTTAGTTATGGTCAAAATATTAAAAATGAAAATAGAGCTTAAGTCTATGTATGTTCCTGTAGATACCCCGGGAAACCCCAACTTGGCTAGAGCGGTGAATTATCCTAGGATGTCTAACTTGTTTTAGATTGTTTAGAGTCGCCACCTATGTTTTGAGGAACATAAGAAAAACCTATTGATAATAGCCTAAGTTTGATTACGAAAACAGAGATTCCTTGTTTTGAGGTTCGGGGGTTAGATTACGAGATGGGAAGTACCGAAACACCCATCTCGCCCAACTAAAGTTGGTCTTGCTTGATCAAAATCTACATGAATGATAAACGTTCTTCTTCTTCTTCTTTAAATCATAAAAAGGGTTTTAAATTAGAGTTTGGAATGTAGGAGATAACTCTTTAACCGACCTCAATGAGATGAGGTGATCATTAAAGTCATGTCCCAAAATGATTTGGGTGATTCCACTTTGATAATACAAAAAAGAAAGAGAAAAGAGATGAAGTTGAGAAGGGGAAAGAAATAGCTTTACCTAGACTTCAAGAGACTTCAAACACTTCTTGTTGAATTACTTGGAGAAATCCTTTGGAAAATGCTTTGAAAGTAGGAAATTTGGCAAAGTCAAGGTCTTTTGGTCCTTTTTGGTCAAAGTTTTTGTGTCAATTTTTGTCTCAAGTTTCCGTCCCTTGAAAATGGAGGTAAAGGGAGGTTTTTATAGGTGAAAGAGAGATGTTTTTGGTGCCAAAACTCAGTCACCAAGAAATCCTTCCCGGGCAAAATCCTGTAAATTGAGCAAGTGAGAGAATCCTGGCCAGAAATCTGTAACTGACGCCCAGAGGCGCGCGCTTCCTGCTTTGGGGGCGAGAGGCGCGCGCGTCTGGCTCCTCCTGTCGGAGGCGCGCGACTCAGAGAAGGCAATTTTGACCGAATGGACTAGAAAGTCAGCCCTGTTATTCAGTTTAGTCCCTGGATTTAACGAAGTCAGTCAGGAACTTAACGGAAGTGACAGAAACTAACGAGAAACACTTAAAATGGGGAGAAACACAAGATCAAATGTGCAATCGGGGTGAGCGGTCCAAGGCGGGATGTCTACAGAGCCCCTCGGCGACGTGGATTGCAAAGCAAAACGCGTCGACGAAAGTTAAAAACACCCGCCGAGGACATCACCAAGAAAAAAGCAAAGACTCGATGAAAGCAGGAATTTGAAATTGCGAGAGATAGTGGTGCGCTCCCTGTGTGAGCGGCTTTTGTTGATAGAGGGGGTGGCATGATCCGTTAGGTGAACCTGCCGGCTGAATATTTTGAATGAGGCCGTTAGTGAACCTTTTGAACGAGGCCGTTAGTGAACCTTTTGAAGAGGCCGTTAGTGAACCTTTGAGGAGGCCGTTAGTGAACCTTTGAGGACGAATCCGTTAGTGAAATTCGTTGATGAGGTATTGCTTTGAAGTCTCGTGCCACTTGGAGTCACACTTGACTTTTTGAATAGTGGGGTGGGGGCACAGTTGACCGCGACCAGAAAAATATCCCTGCTGGGGATGAAATGTTGAGATTGACCCTTGAGGGGGGTATGGCACCCGTGACAGAACTTAGGGAGTTTGGAATCCGGAGAAGGACAGCCTACTTTTGAGTGGGAGTTTCTATCCTACTTTCAATCTTTGACATGCCTTAAGGGCGGACCAGAAGAAGGTGTGCCCAACTGGGTGTCCGAGGACAGGGGCTGTGTCTTGATTTAGGCTGGAGATCTCTGACAAGGCCTTTTCTGAAGTGATCTAGACTTGGGAGGCGCGCGCTTTCCTCTGTAGGCTTGGGACGCGCGCGCATTTCAGACCGCTGGCGGGTGGCGCGCGCGTCTGGGAGGCGGAATTCCGGGCTTGACATTTACTGGCCAAAAGAACCCCCAACAGCTATAATATCATCTTCTGTTCGACCACTTGATTCTCACAGCTCCTTTCTGCCATTTTTGAACATCATATTATTGCTTAACTTTGCTTGTGATCAACATTTTCCATGGCTTCCAATTCTTTTGCCCTTGATGCCAAGGTTGTTAGTGGGTATGAAAAAGACTTGGGCACTTTTGTGTATTCTTTCAAGACCCATCCCAAGAAGGCCTTCATTAAAGACTTCGGGTTCCGAATTCTTTTCACTTTGCGGACGTTGAAGCCGGATTGGGATTTGTTGAGAGCTGCCGCGGCTTTCTGGGATTGCGACTGTTGATGATTTCGGGGCCATCCTTGGTATGCCTTTGGCCGGTCGGATTGCCGTCCCTAAATATCACCGTGGTGCCATTGACTCTTGGGTTGAGTCACTGAATCTCCCTGTTGAGGACGTGAGGAAGATGTTGCACGGTACTGTGATTGACATAACTGAGTTGCCGATGTTCTTCAGTTTACACTCGGAGGATCCGGTGGTTCAATCTTTCAAAAGGAATGCCATGGCCGCTTGTCTCTTTAGTGAAGTACTGTTTGTTACACCTTTAGGGACTGGGGATGTGCAGTTGGCTGAGATTATTTTGCAAGCTAAGGAGCAGCAATTTAGTATAATCCCTCTTATTGTAGGGGAGACGTTGTACGGCCTTGATGAGTTACATAGGACGGACAAGATGTGTCGGGGAAGCCCTTTGCTCTTGACCATATGGCTCCGAGAACACTTCAAGATTTATTCCCCGGATGGTGATTTGTCTCCTTTTGCTGTTCATAGGAGGAAGTTATTGATCCGGGATTTATCTAAAGATAGTTGGAAGAAATTCTTTGCCTCTCGGGTAACCGTTGATATTGAGTGGTGTCCTCCTTCTTGGGGTCTTCGTCCTTTTGTGGAATGAACTCTTGGTTTTCAGCACGTGGTTGTACCCAGCTTGAGAGATTCTTCATTTTACCAGCCAGAGCGGGTTCTGCGGCAGTTTGGTCGCCAACAGATAATTCCTTTTCCGAGGGACGGAATGCTTCGTCCAGTTGCTTACATGGGTCCGGACTTCTCGAGTGAGCTTCAGTCGGCTTGGGGAGATGATCGCAACCGTTGGGCTTTTTCTCCTCTGCATCGGGGGAGTGTCTTCCTTCCCGAGAGCTACTTGGATTTTTTGTTTGGCACCCGTTACCGTGGCATCACTTGGGTCGATGTGCTTCGTGCCGAGTTGTTGGGAAAGGGTTTTGAGCCTAGCAGCGCTTTGAGATATAGGGAGGCTGCTGCTGATTCGAGTAACATTCTTGCTGATCCTTTCGGTACTCCTTTGGATGACTTTTATGCCAAGAGACGTGCCGCAACACAGAAGGTTTCGGTGCGTATTAGTGCTCCTCCGTTATCCAAGAAGAAAAGGATTGAGAGACGATCGGGTGGTCCTTTGAAGGCTAAGAGAAAATTGGATTTTTCTTAGTACCCTAAGAGATTGAAATTAAATTAGACCACTTTGTTTTAGGATTTAATGTTTTGATGTCTTTTGTTGCTCAATAAATCCGTTGTAATGGCTTGAATAATTCTTTGAATGAATAAAAATTGCATCTTGTTATTTGAAGTGAATTGGGTATTTTTGATATGTTTTAGACCGCACCCGAAGGTTGCCTCCGTTCCTCCAGTTGGGAGGCTCAGGTCTCCGTAGTTCAAACAAACAAAGACCATTTTTTTTTTGTGTGCACCCTGTTTTTTGCCTAGACCGCCCTTTCGGGTTTTCAATCTAGCGGGCTTCTTTTTTGCACGTGCTCTAATTTTTGCCTAGGCCGCCCTTGCGGGTTTTCAACCTAGCGAGCGAATTTTTTTTTTTTTTTTTTTTTTTTTTTTATGGTCTTTGTTTATTAAGCATAGAACCTCTTGAGCTTGTCGAGGTTGACCTCCTTTGGCAGCTGGTCACCATCTAAATCCACGAGTCGGACTGCACCGCCGCTTAGTATCTTCTTGACCACGTACGGACCGATCCATCGGGGTCCCCATTTCCCCAGGGGATTCATGGCGTTAGGAGGGTGTTGTCTTAAGACCAAATCTCCCACATTGATGTTTCGAGGCTTTACCTTTTTGTTGAAAGCTCTTGCCATCCTTTGCTGATACGCCCTTGTGCGTTCGAGTGCTCTTAGCCTTTTCTCGTCGAGTAAGGCTAGATGTTCATATCGACTTTGCATCCAGTCGACCTCGTTGACTTGATTCTCGAGGAGGACCCGTAGAGATGGGACTTCAAGTTCGATTGGGAGTATGGCTTCAGAACCATAGACTAACGCATAAGGAGTTTCTCCTGTTGCTGACTGTATTGATGTGCGGTAGCCCCACAATGCCAATGGTAGCTTCTCGGGCCAATCCCTTCCTGTTGAGGCCATTTTCTTGACGATGGTCTCGATGGTCTTATTTGCTGCTTCAACCGCGCCGTTTGCTTGGGGACGGTAAGGAGATGACTTGTGCTTGGTGATCTTGTATTCTACCAAAAGTGCATCCATTTCCTTCTCAAAGTGAGAGCCGTTGTCGGAAATGATTTCATGAGGCACGCCGTATCGGAACATGATATTAATCTTTACAAATTCGGCCACTTTCTTGGCGTTGAGGGTCCGATAGGCTTGTGCTTCGACCCACTTTGTGAAGTAGTCGACGGCCACTAGGACGAATGACTGCCCATTGCTCCCAGCAGGATGGACTTTACCGATGATGTCTATCCCCCAACAAGAGAAAGGCCAAGGTGTGACCATGTTGTAAAGTTGTGAGGGTGGAGCATGTTGCAGATTAGCATGGAATTGGCACTTGGCACACCTTTTGACTTTCTCGATACAGTCTCGTTCCATAGTGCTCCAATAGTAACCAATGCGGAGTATCTTCTTGACTAGCATAAACCCATTCATGTGGGGTCCACACTCTCCTTCGTGCACTTCACACATTATCTCTTGAGCTTCGGCCTCATTGGCGCATAAGAGATTGATCCCGTCGTGGTGCCTTTTGTAGACTCGGTCTCCAATCAGTACGTACCGAGAGGCTAGCCTTTGCAGAGCCGCTTGAGACTTCTTATTGCTATTCTCGGGATAAGTGCCATCTTTGAGGAAATTCATGATATCCGAATACCACGGAGAGTTTGTTTGAACATCGTTGATCTCGATACTCATGCAGTACGCCGGACTGTTCCTTCGGGCAATTTTGAAAGGCTTCACCATTTTCCCTTTAGGCATTTCGACTAATGAAGCTATAGTGGCCAGTGCATCGGCGAAGCGATTTTTATCCCTTGGCAGGTAGTTGAAAGTGATCTCTTGGAATTGTTCAACCAATTCTTCAAGGTGCTGACCATACTGTTGGAGGGTCGGGTCTTGGATTCGCCATTTATCCGATTGCTGATTGATAAGGAGCAAAGAGTCGCCGAATACTTCTAGTTCCGTGACGTTTCTTTCGAGAGATGCTTCGAGCCCTGCTATGCATGCTTCGTACTCAGCAATGTTGTTGGTAGCTTCGAATTCCAGACGGATGGCAATGGGAGTGTAGATGTCTTTTGGATCGACAAGCAATACTCCTATACCAAAACCGTGTTTATTGGCGCTGCCATCGAAAAAATTTCCACTTATTTTCCTCAGTTGCAGTACAAATTAAATGCTCGTCGGGGAACTGTACGTCTTCCCCCTTCACTTCGTCACATGGGAATTCGGCAAGCTGGTCACTGAACACTTTCCCCCTGACGGATTTTAGTGTGACGTAAGTGATATCATAGCCGGCGAGCATGAAGTACCATTTGGCTATTCTTGTTGACATGAAAGGCTTCTCGAAGATGTAGTGGAGCGGGTCCACCTTTGCTACTATCTTGATCGGGAAATTTTCCATATAGTGTTTGAGCTTTTGAGTAACCCAAACCAATGCTGCACATGACCTCTCTAAGACAGAGTAGTTCTTTTCGCCTCCTTGGAATCGGCGACTGACAAAATAAATGGCATTCTCCTTTGTGGACTCTCGTTGCTCTTGTGCTAACATAGCCCCTAGGGCTTCATCATTAACAGTGAGATAGAGCAAAAGAGGCTTCTCCTTGTGCGGCGGAACTAGAACAGGAGGGCATGTCAAGTAATGCTTCACCTGGTCGAAGGCTTCTTAGCACGCGTCGGTCCATTCTAAAGCCACATTTTTCTTGAGTAGCTTGAAGATTGGCTCGCACATGGAATTGAGTTGGTGCACAAACCGACTGATGTATTGCAGTCTGCCCATGAAACCTTTGATCTCTTTCTGCGTCTTTGGAGGAGGCATGTCAATGATTGCCTTGATTTTGGAGGGGTCTACTTCAATTCCCCTTTCGTGACCATATAACCAAGGACTTTGCCTCGGATAACCCCGAACGTGCACTTTGCAGGGTTGAGCCTCATCTTGTGTTGACGAAGCCTTTCGAAGAACTTGCGGAGATCGATTAAATGTTGACCATCGGTCCCTTTGGAGTGAATGATCATGTCGTCCACTTAGACTTCGATTTCTTTGTGAATCATATCGTGGAACAAGTCTGTCACGGCTCTTTGGTAGGAAGCCCCAGCGTTTCTTAACCCAAATGGCATGACTGTGTAGCAAAAGGTACCCCACGGTGTTGTGAAGGCTGTCTTATGTTGATCTTCCTCGGCCATGAGAATCTGATTGTACCCAGCGAACCCATCCACGAATGAGCGAACCTCGTAGGCAGCAGTGGAGTCGACCAGCATGTCGATATTAGGGAGTGGGAAATCATCTTTTGGGGAAGCTTTGTTCAAATCCCGGAAGTCCACGCAAACTCGAACCTTGCCGTTTGCCTTTCTGACTGTCACGATGTTGGCTAACCATGTCGGATACTCAATAACCTTGATGAAACCCACACTGAGGAGCTTCTCGATCTCTTCTTTGACTTGCAGAGACCATTCTGGCTTGATCTTTCTGAGCTTCTGTTTTACCGGCTTAGCATCTTCTCTGATCGGAATTCTGTGCTCCGCTACCTTTCTGTCCAAACCCGGCATGTCTTTGTATGACCATGCGAACACATCCACGAACTCCCGTAGTAGTGCAGTCAATCTGTCTCTGTCGTCGCCCTTGAAGAAGCTTCCGATCTTAGTTTCTCTTGGCTCTTCTTCGGTACCCAGATTAACAACATGCAATTCTTTGTCAGCCTCTGGACCATTTTCACCACGACTACGGACCTGTTGAGCAAGTTCATTTAAGTATGTTGTGTTTTCGTGGTCTATTTCATCATAATTTGAATCGTTATTAACTTGTTCGTTAAGTTCATTATTAGTTAATTCATCATTTATGATGTTTGCAATCTCAGGGTACTCAGAAATATCAAATTTTTCATTAGCAAAGAAAGGAAACACACGCTCGGCTATGGCCTCCATATCCTCTTGGGTGAGGGTATTAGAGACACTCTCAGACTCAAAAGTAAGTGTGAGTCGTTCTTCCTTTGTTGTTGTGCGGGGTATGCAACCCATTTCTTGGACTAAGAATTCCTCGGATACCACGGGCCCTTTCGTAGAATACCAATTGTTGATCGGCTCGGAGCTTGGCGGGATCTCACTGATGATGACGGTGTCATGGATGGCGTTGACTTGGCATTCATTCATTATGGCAAGCTCTTCGAACATGGAGGCTAAATCTTTCAGTTCTTCCCCCACGGTGATTTCTGTCTCGGACTCTATAGTCACCTTCCTTCCCCACCATTCACGGGGCGACATGTGAGTTAGTTCCCTTTCGGATTTCTGGATCTCACAATCGGAGAAGATTTCGAGACCGGTCTTTTTGACACCCTTATTGTTAACCCATGGCTCGGGAAAGATCATGTATGGAACGTCTTCCCCTTGGCGGACAAAATAGCCATTCAACGTCTTGCGGTAAGGCCTTAGATTATGGACCTCATAACGACGGCCTTCTTTACGAGCTCGGGCCTTTTCATTCTTGATCGCTTGCTCTTGTTTCAAGTCTTCTCTGGAAGGCTCGTACCCCAAACCAATGTGTTCTTGACAAATGGGACTTGCACAGGATGTAGGATTCCTTGTTGATATTTCCCTAGGCCTAAACCAGGGAAGTAGTCCATATTCCTCATCATGCGGAGGACTTTGTGATTGCTGGGGGTCCATGATCCGTTTCCCCCTTCTTTGTCAATGGCGTTGATTGAGACGCCGGAGAGAGTGGAGTCTGGTAGACCATGCTGAACTTGGTGGACGGGCTCACCTTTTCTGTGGATAGTGACGTTTTCGGCCATGACGGTCACTATTTCATCACCATTTCGGATCTTGACACATTGATGGAGAGTTGACGGGACGGCATTAGAACTGTGAATCCATGGTCGACCCAAAAGCAAGTTGAACGAGGCCGGGATGTCAAGCACTTGGAACGGAACGGGCATGACCGTGCTTCCAAACTCAATGTCTATTTCGATCATGCCCATGACTGTACGGGCGGTGCTGTCATAACCTCAGATTACTTGAGTAGAAGGCTTCAAATCGGAATCCTTAAGCCCCAGTATGCCCATGATTCTGCTAGGCATGAGGTTGAGTGCGGAACCACCGTCCACTAAGACTCTTGAGATGGGCCTCCCCCTTGCTCGTACCTTGAGGTAAATAGCCTCGTTGTGGTCGGAACCAAATGGTGGAAGGTCCATATCGGCAAAGGTGATGACGTTGCCAAAATGAATGTGACCGATCATTGCCGTGAGGTCCTCGGGAGTAGTATCGGGAGAAACTGATGTATCATCGAGATTGCGGATGACAAGATCTCGGTGTTTCTTTGAGGATGCAATGAGGTCCCAAATAGAGATGTTGGCTTGAGTTTTCTTGAGTTGGACAAGTAGAGGATCTTCGGGAGTGTCGCGAGCTTGCGGCCTTTGAGAAGAGGAGCTTGGTGCGGAAGTGGAAGGGTTGCTTGCTATGACTCGACCGGATCGAGTTAGCATGTTGACGTTCCCATCTTGCTTCTTTTTCCTATTCTCTAGTACTTCCCTCATTACCTAATCGTAAGTTACAACATAACAAGAATTGTCAAGTTTATTCATAACATTGGGGCCCCATTCACAATTGGGATTGAATGGGTGGTCCCCTCGAGTTCTCTTATCTCTATTACATTGACATGTTCGCCATTAGTCACTACAAATTCTTTCTTGTCTATGAGATCTTGAATGACATTGCGGAGAACGAAGCATTCTTCGGTGGTGTGGCCACTATATTGGTGGTAGCCACAATATTTGTGGTGAGCATGATTGGGTTGACCGTCTTGGGTTGGTACCCTTGTACGGGTGTGACTTGACCCTTTTCTTTGAGGACTTCGAACACTTCGGTTTGAGTCATGCCTTGGAGAGGCGTGTAGACACGGTCATTTCGAGACTTCTTCCCTTAGGGTGGAGGAACCTTTTTGTAATTCCCCTTATCGATAGTGACGGCGTTGACCGAGGCCTCTTTTGTGGAGTTGGAAGCGGCCTTGTAGCGGTAGCTAGGAGCACTTTTCTTCACTTCTTTGAGCAACTCGTCCATTCGGACCCCCGCCTCATACATTTGGGAGAAATCCGCATAGCAAGCCCCACTTAGGTGGGTGCGGAGATCAATTTTGAGACATTTGAGAAAGATGTCCATTTGCTCCTTGGTATTTGGCCTTTCCACAATCTCGGAGAGTTTATCATTCCATCTCTTTGTGAAGTCGATGAAGGACTCGTGGTCTCGTTGAGTAGTGTTCTCTAGCTCTTTCCTTGTGGGCCGGTGAGTGGTGTTGCCTTTATATTGGTTCTTGAAGGCAAGCATGGCGGAGTCCCAATCAAGACGGACAGTGAGCGGGAGAGTAGCATACCAATCTTTTGCTGCCCCCTCGAGAGTGAGAGGAAAGCATTGAGCCATCACCTTGGGGGAGACCTTCTTCGGAACCATTGCCCAAATATAAGTCTCAATGTGAGCCATAGGACAAGAGTTGCCCTTGAATTTGCTTATGTCGGGCATCTTGAACTTATCAGGAAGAGCGGCCATAGTACTCATGAGGATGGATGATTGATAAAGGCTTGTGTCGGAGCCTTTCCCCATGTTGAGCCCATTGAATTTTTGGTCGATGTAGGCCATGATAGAATCCACCATTTTGGGCTCATTGTTCTCGGAACTTGGCTCTCCCACTTTCTTGGTGCGGGTGTTGACATAAGGACTTTTGAACAAAACCCTCGGTCCATTCGGATTCGTCATCGTTATTCTTGTTCTTCCCCTTGGCAAGATTAGTTAGCTTTTCTTTCATTAGCTCCATCTCGGCCTCGTGGGCCTCCCTTTGGCTGTCGAGGTGGGATTGCCAAATGTCGTCTTGCTTTGTGCCTCCTTATTAAGGGTGGAGACTTCTCTTGGAGGAGTTGGACCATGGTTGAAAGCTGTTCGAGAGACATGGTGTTGCTGCTGCCGGTCATGGTTGATGTAGGAGCTGTTGGAGTGATCTCTTCACGGACTAACCGATTTGCCGAATCCCGGTAGACTCTGTAAGTACCAATTGAACCTATATTGCAGAAGAGGCCCTTGTCAGTCTTGAGTAACACTTGCGGTCCACGAAGAGGCTTAGAACACACAGTTGGGCACACGACTCGAACCACATAAGAAAAGACTTTTTTTTTTATAAGTCGGAGGGAATGGATCCCTTTTGGGGTTTCTAAGAAAATAATGGAATCGTCACACTAGTATATAGACCATCTCGCGGTCCCATATACTCATCGGATTCCATCGCGTTTGTGAATCCTGCATGTATCGGGATTAAACTAAATTAATGTAGTAAAGCATACATGCGGGGACGGATTTTTATTTTCGTCCAAAATAACCACTTTTGGGGACTGATTTTTATTGCGTCCGTTTCAACAAGTTGGCATGTATGATTTGAAGACATTAGTTTAGGGAAATCTCGGTACATGGAAACCGACTTGAGTCACGGAGTGTTAGACCCTAACTAGAATTGTGTGGTTTTGCTCGGCTTGAATATGAGGCTCAAAGGTCACCCCCGGCATGTAGTCTTGAACTACGCCACGGGCTGAGGTTGACCGCTTCGAAAGAGTCAAGGTCGGGTGGAGCTTGAAACTTTCTAGGACGGGCCTCGACAGGTTTGGGGTTGGACTTGTGCGACTCGATAGTGAGCAGTTCATAGGAATATGTGCATGTAGTGTGAGGTCTAACAAGTGACAAAATATTTTTTTTTTATCTTTTTTTAAAAAAAAAGAAATAAAAAAACAAATAAGCACATAATTACAACTTTCGAATCACCCGTGTGACCGATAAAATAAAACACAAAATTGAAAACAGTCTGAAGTTCAGAATAACCACTGATGCAGGCAACTGTGCCCACACCCCATCACACTGCTCTGTTCTGAGACCTGTTTCTGTTCTGGGAACCAACCCAGAAGCGTGCGCCTCTGAGTATTGATACGAGACGCGCGCGCATGGCGCGATGATATTGGGAGGCGCGCGCTTCTGGGCACACCTGTCAGATTGTCAGATTTTGGACTTAGGGGATTGCCTTGGTCCTATGTGTATATTGTAACCCCTGCAGAAATGATTAGTGGAGAATAGCAGAAGAAGAAGATGAAGAACATGAAGAAGCGGGCGATTCTGGTCCTTGATGCGGGATGCGCGCGCCTTAGGCTGAAGAGGCCAGAAGCGCGCGCCTCCCCCATCAGGAATCAGAATGCCCAGAAAAGATGTAGATTTTGATCAGAATGCAAGTTTAACCCTCAAATCTCCCCAGCGGAGTCGCCACTGTAGATACCCCGGGAAACCCCAACTTGGCTAGAGCGGTGAATTATCCTAGGATGTCTAACTTGTTTTAGATTGTTTAGAGTCGCCACCTATGTTTTAAGGAACATAAGAAAAACCTATTGATAATAGCCTAAGTTTGATTACGAAAACAGAGATTCCTTGTTTTGAGGTTCGGGGGTTAGATTACGAGATGGGAAGTACCGAAACACCCATCTCGCCCAACTAAAGTTGGTCTTGCTTGATCAAAATCTACATGAATGATAAACGTTCTTCTTCTTCTTCTTTAAATCATAAAAAGGGGTTTAAAATAGAGTTTGGAATGTAGGAGATAACTCTTTAACCGACCTCAATGAGATGAGGTGATCATTAAAGTCATGTGTTAGGATTCATTGTTAGTACACCCACCTGATTTGATTGACCCATTCCACGTGTCTTTTTATGGACTTTAGGTTTACTTGTAATGAAGTTTTACTTCAATTTTTAGACAAGTCCATTTCTAGATTTTTAGTAGATAGGCTGAGTTATGATCGTTTTACTCTTAGCGTTTAGTGTCCCTCAAGCCGCCGTCTTCAAACCGCCAGCATGGTGCCTTAAGTCCTTCATCAAACCGCAGTTTGTGTCTTTGATGAAACCGCATTTCAAGTTCATTCATGAAACCGCACATGCATCTGGTGAAACCGCCGACCAAGATATTGAAGAAGTTATTGCTGTCATTTACTCCTTTAAGACAAACATTCGCTTTTCAACCGTAAAAATGAATGACTGGTGACTTGTCCTTAAACTTCAAGTCATGGTTCAGTTATTCTGGGAATGTCGGTTTGTCTAGATTTTTGAAAAGTTACCGTTGTACTTTTCAACAACTAAAGGACAATGTCAGGTAGTGGTCCAACAACTTCCTACCACAAAGCAAAAGCAAAGGACGACAGTGACAGGTCAACCAATGGGATTGTGACAACGCATTAAACCGCCATACAATGACTCACCTCATGTCCAACGGTCACTAATGCCTTCACTATAAATAGCCTTCATTGTTCAACATTGAAGGTTGCTTGAGCTTCAAAGAGAATATCCCAAGTATTCAAGTTGCTTTAAAGATTGAAAACCCAGATACTCATATCTTCATCATCTCCTTAGCAAACCCAGAGTTCTTCATCAAAGCTTCAAGCCTTCAAATCATCACAACTCAGCCTGCACAGAAAGTAATCATTTGCTCACCATCACTTAGATATTTTGACCTCTTGATTTCTTTCCACACTACACACCCGGAGTATATTTTCTTATAGATTATATACCTCGAAAACACAGGTTGTTATAATAGCATGTTAGGTTAGATGTTTATTTAGAGTTTGGATTCTTTTGTAATCTTATAAAAACTCCTCTAAATCAATACAAGTCTAGTAGCTATTAGAAAATCCTAGGCTACCACCTAGGTAGAGACGTAGTTCTTTCAAGAACGAACCTCTTCAAATTGTGTGTCCTTGATCTTTATTTTCTGTCTTGTCTTTTACATTTGTGTTTACGAGCTTTATTTACTTTCATGTGAAATGACTTGATAAATGATTTGCATACTTTTGTGATACTTCAGTTGTGCCCTGTCAGTTGCTCATTCCTTTTCAACCACTTAAACTGCCCAATTCTTTATAATTCAGTTTGGACAAAACCGCAAAAC
>JAOWBW010002309.1:0-45561 GCA_026119855.1 Campanula takesimana
TCAAACAATGACAAAACTTCTGCCTAAATGCATTGTTGTTTCTGCTATAGGGCAAAATAGTCATCAAATTTTTCTACTAGGTAGAAAATACCAATGTAAGCTATATGCAACTTGAATGGAAGAGCATGAACACAAACATGTTCCAACTATTTTACACTATTGTATAAAACAACATTAGACATGAAAATGTAATACTAAGGTTTTTCCAGAATACAATGTAAGCAAACATTGATTCTCAACATTTTTCCTCATCATCCAGTTGATTGACCACATACGAGAAGACTCCCGATGACTTCGTTCTCGCAGTTCATCGCACTTTTCCCCATCTTCTTCCTCAATGCTCAACAATGACGCGTGCCTAACATAAGCATCATTGCCTTCTGTTCCGCCACCTTTTTAGGCCCATCCGGGTGTTTCTGCAGTTGACGCGCATACTCAAGATTCCATAACACAGTGCCCATGGAAGGCCGATCAATCCCTTTATCGCATACACACTTAACGGAAGTGTCAACAAACGTCGTTAAACATTCTTGATTTATTTCTTCCGTTATCTCTGGATCAATGATGTTTTTCTATGATCCTTTTTCGTGCTGTTTTAGAGCCCAATCTGCTAAACTCACTTGCTCCTTAGGTAAGCCAACATTTAGAGCTGGCCTTCCACATAAGACTTCAAGAAGAACTACTCCAAAGGAGTAAACATCAGACTTTCCGTTAGTTGTTGTCTACGAAAGTACTCTGGATCCAAGTACCCGAAGCTTCCTTTGACCATCGTGCTAACATGTGTTGACCAAGGTAAGGACCGGTTTTGGAAAGCCCGAAATCAGAAAACTTTTGCTACCCATTTCTCATCTAGGAGTATGTTTGTCGATTTCACGTCTCTATGAATGATTGTGTACTTTGCGCCCGTGTGAAGATAGTGTAGTCCTCGGGCAGCACCAATGCATATATCGAGCCTTTTCTTCCACGACAAAATGAGGGCTATCGGTTTGTGTAGATGCTCCCTTAGAGTACCATTAGCCATGTAGTCGTAAACCAAAATCATCTCTTCATGCTCTTCACAAGCCCCGATCAAGGACACCAAATGGCGATGCCTAAGCTTTGAGAGCAAATCAATCTCCGTTGGAACTCGTGAACGCCTTGTTCAGATGACGGATTCGCCCTTTTTATAGCTACTTCTGTTTTCCATCTATGATCCCTTTGTAGACCTTTCCAAATCCACCAACACCTATAACATTGACTCGTCGAAGTTGTTTGTACCAAGTTTTATCTCTGATAATGTGAAATGTCGACAAAACCCTCCACGGAGAGTTGAAAGGACACTACTGCAGCTACTTTTTCCTGAGAGTTTGACTTTGTTCTTGAAGTCAACGGCTTCCATAGATTGGTAACCATCCTGCAGACTAGACCTATCATTATCGACAATTATCTTCCTACGCGTGAGAAAAATGAGAACAACAAGCAAACCAAATCCAGCAACCCCTCCCAAAACAAGACCAACGATTAACCCCACGATGCTTAGATCTTGTAGAAACCCCGTTTGACATAGTCTTAGTTATATCCATGGAAGGCCTCAATGAAGGAACAGGATTTGGACCAGCCAAGTTCCCATTTTTGTCATTGATCTTAAAAACCTCCATTCCATTCAAAATTGCATCAAGAAACTGTGGCTTCATCTCTACATTAGGTCTCAACTCAATCAACAGTTCTTCATCTCCGTCCCCATCTCTAACATAAATCGCGAAATCCTTATACATTGGCACCCCTTGTCCTCCAGACCAAGCAATCACATCTGCAGTAAGAAATGCAGTTTGGTTGTTCAAGAAAATCTCAAACACCCTTTGATTAATCTTCGAGAGCTGATAATCGCAGAAATGAAGCCTCACAAGGTACGTGAAATTCGCATCAACTCGAAATTCCCAAGAAATATTGAAGTTTACGTTAATATTTGGATTCGGACCCATTGATCTAGCCCGTCTTGTAAACATTCAAAGGAGCAATGTACTTAGGTAAGGTGTCGGGATATGAAATCGTGACATTTTTAGAAGCCTCAGAGGCGACCCCTAAGGCTGCACCGGATAAATAAGGAGAGTCATCGTACCATGTTCGAGTAAGACCAGAGTCGTGACTAGGTGGAATGTACTGTCCACCAACGTTTAGCCTGACTATGGTTTGCAAAACAGAGTGCTCTGCATCTATGGTTTGGTCTGACATCCCAACTAAAGGGGTGGTGGAATTGAATAATTCGGGCATGGAAATGATTTCAATCCCATTAATAAACGCAAAAGAACCGTTTCTTGATGGAGTGAAGGTGAGGTCTAGTGAACCGGATTGGATTGGGGTTACGGAAAATTCTCTTATAATGTAGGCTTGTGTGAGGGCCAAGGCAGTGATATGGGCACTGAAGTTTTTGAGGAGGGTAAAATTATCAACTTTTACGGAGAAGTAGGCGTCGGATGAGTTAAAATTGTTGAAAGTAGAGGGTAGAAATGGAGTCGAATCCAATGTCGTTGGGTCGATGAGATTGGAACTTGTAGTGGATTTGGATTTGAAGATTCTTGCATTCATGTAAGGAACTGTGGAAGGTAATGCGGGATCTTGAGATTTGGCAGTGGCTGGAATGGAATTGTTGGGAGAGAGGAGGAATTTCGTGTCGGGAATCCAACTCCGGCCATCGAAGTCTTTGGATGGACTGGAAACACCACATGATAATAGGTAAGAAACAGGGGAATTTGAAACAGGGGTTTTGCTTGAGGAAAAAGCAATGTTTAAGATGAATGAGAAGGAAATTAGAAAAATTGAGATGTGGGTATTGAAGTTCATAGCTTGAAGATCAAACCCTTTTGAGGAAATTGATAGAAATGAGGGAATTAGAGAGAAAATGAGAAGGAAAAGTTGACATTATATAGGAAAACAGGGAGAAACACACACACACACATATACACACCAAGGAATCAAGAAAGTGAAAGAAAACTATCCTCCTGACAGATGTTAAAGATCTTGGAGTTATAGTAATGTAAGAGAAAATATATTTGCAATGAAAATGAAGATTTTTTTTTTTTTTTTTTTTTGAATGGCCTTTGACTTTGATCAATTTGAATGAAACTTCTATGACCAGTTTGATTGAAAGCTGTTTGGGGTGAAGGAAAGTAACTGCAAGTACGGAGAAGGGAGGGTGTTTTGAGCATTGATTGATTGATTAATTGCAGTTTTTTTTTTTTTTTTGAGCAAATTGATTAATTGCAGTTAGAACAACATTCAATTGTCTGTTTCATGAACAATTAATATGTTTTGTTTTCATTAAGTAAATACCCTTCCCTCCGTCCCAAATGAAAGTTCTTAGTTTGACTTTTTACACAGATATTAAAAAAAAAATGTTGTGAGTATGAAAAGTAAAGTAGAAAATAGTAGGAGAGTGAAAGCGTGCAGAAAGTTTTTGTTGTGAAAATGACAAGTGAGACTCATTGTCCATTTTAGGTAATAAATCAACTAAGAACCTTAATCTGGGACAAACTAAAAAAGAAAGTAATAACCTTAGTCTAGAGGGAGTACTACTGTTTACAAAAACAAAAGTACTCCTTTAAAATAATAGTCTCGTTTGAATTTTCAAATATTTTTAAGTAAACATCGTAAGTTTTATAAATTCAATGATTTTAAAACCTTTTTTTAAAAAAAAATTATATCAACTTTTTGAGACAAACAAAAATAGAAAATGGGACTATTATTTTTTTGGCAGGGAGAATTTGTTTAAAAAAAGGGCTAACATACACTAGAGAAACTAAAAAGAAAAAAACAATAAGTGCTTTGAAGTGTTGTACCGTACAACAACTCAAGCATAAAATGGGTGTATTTAGAATTCACGTGGGTGCAAATAGCCACACCCTCAGCAAAAGTGCCTTGGTAGCCCGTTTAAACGATATCATTTCATCATCCCCTATTACAATGGCGCTGAGCTTTTCTTGCTATGCATCTCTCAACTCACAATTACAAGGTAACAGTTATTAACACCCAGCCCCCCACCACCCCCCACCCCCCACCCCCCCCCCCCCCCCCCCCCCCCCAAGAAACTATATTTACTATATGCACATATTTAATCAAGAAATTTCTTTGTAATTTAATTTCAGGAGAGCTAAATAGAGGCAAAGGCAAATCCCTTGAGAAAGTTAAGAACTTGTTAATTACAACTAGGGTTCCTTCAATTATAACTTCTCCACAAGAATCTCTGCAAAGGGGTAACTGGGTCAAGCTCATTTGTGGTGCTAGTTTTGAGGTTAACTTCAATTTTCAATTTTTTTATTTTTTATTTTTAAATATTTATGTATTTATCTCTATAAACCCTAATTCATTCTCTATTGAATTTCTGTTTCTATATCCAGGATGTGGTTGATGTCAGGAATCTTTCTCTTGTTTACACTCTTGCTGGAGGTAAAAAAAAAAAAGTTTAATCTTGAAATTGCATGTTAATATGTGTGTGTGTGAGAGAGTTACTTTGACAATTTTAAAGAAATTGGATGATTTTTTGTTACAAATGTTTTGAGATACTTTCTACTCCCTCTGTTTCAAAATAATCTTCCCATTTGACTATTCAATTTTTTTTAGAATATGAACACTTGCTTCACTAGCCATGTGTTTTTAAGCCCAAATTGTAGAAACCGGAAGAACTTTCGGAGACAATGAGTAATGGCAAATAAGAAGATCGTTTTGGGACGGAGGGAGTATGAGTTTTTAATTGTTAAATACTTGTAGCTTTACTTTAAAGCTAAAGGATCAGAATGAAAAACCATCTACCTGACTTTGATAAAGTTTTAGGGATGGAGGTAGCAAACTATATAGATGCTTATGAACATGTTTCATTTGTACATGTGATTTATTGTGGTAGTTGATTGCATTGATTGTGCTGCCGATGAGGCGGTGGTGGGGGCGGTGAATGAAGGGATTGAAGCAGCAAGATCTCTTTTGCCTATGAGAAAGCCATGGGTTATGATTAGTGTCAATGATGATGAAGATCTACATTTTCGTAAAGCCGGTATCTTTTAACCTTCTTTCATATATATGGAGTATATTGTAAAAATTGTCAGTTGTCAACATTTCCTTTAATTGATGATTTTCAGGAATATTGGTAGTTCATTATAATGTATGATAGATTGTCATAACTTATATCCTCCAGCTTGGCAGAATTTGATCCGGATGAGTGTCCATTAGACTGCTCGAGACCATGTGAAAATGTTTGTCCTGCTGATGCAATTTCATTTAAGGGTGACCCTCTTACATCTAAGGTGGTTTTCTTACTACTCCTCCGCCCCAAAATGAATGTCCAAAAAATATCCAAATTTACTCTTGATCAAGAGAAAATTTGAAAGGTTTTTTGACATTCATTTTGGGACGGAGGGATTATAACTTTTTACAACACGAAGCAGGGAAACAGTTGCTAAATCATCACTTGCTTTGATATGCAGCATGGTGTCGTAACTGAACGCTGCTATGGTTGTGGCCGTTGCTTCCCAGTCTGTCCATATGATAAAATAAGTGAGTACAAACCCCTTCGTTCCTGCTCTTTTTTTTCCCCTTTGGCCTGTCATGATTTTTCCAATTTACTTATCCGCCAAATGTTCCATGTTTACCTTTAAATTTTTTATATCAGTTTTTCTATAAAGCTCAATTTAAGTAATTTGCGGGAAAGGATTTTAGGAACTCATGTTGAACATGATTTTTTCTTCTTTTGTAGTTTTTGAACTCACTAACGGTCTATGATTGATCTTAGGAGCTATTACATACGTTAGGGATTCTGCTGCTACAGCTAGACTTCTTAAAAGAGATGATGTTGATGCAGTGGAGATACATACAAATGCAAGGTAGTGTATAGCCATCTAAGGCACAACTTTTGCTGTTGTAAACTAAACTAATACCCCCTCTCCCAAAATGAGTGTCCATTTTTTGTTTTTCAAGAAAAGTAAGGACGTTGACTTTTAAGTACTTCTATGTGACATATACAAATACCCTTAATAAAGGTTAATTTAGTAATTCCGCCAAAAAATGGATTCTATTTTTCCTTCGGAGGGGGGTGGGGCTGTTTGAATGTGAACTCCCATTTTGGGACGGGTGAGTGCAATTGGAACCTTTATTGCTTCTTGATAATCTACATGAGAAAAAAATTTATATATATACAATGAATCGGTAAAATTGACTACGAATCCATTCCCTTCATACTCTTGTAAGAATGTCTTAAGGGGAAAAAAAAACTCACAACGCTTGCGAAAATTTACTACTTAATGAACCCAAGCACGAAAACATAACTTTATTTGTGCAACATGAAAATGAAATTTAAATAATTCTCATTTTGACGGACGGATGGTTACATTGCATATTTTTCTAGGCAGACTGGCCGTTCAAAGAGCTGTGGCATGATTTGGGCGATTCACTTAATTACCTGAGACTCGTGGCTGTAAGTACAGAATGTACATATGATGTTTGACTGACAATATCTATCAGGTAAATAGTTACTAATCGTTACAAGTCCAGGTCAGCTTACTAATATCGGGCATTCAACTATTTCTACCATGAACGCAATGTACTCTATTATGGAAGCAAATCTTCGTTGCCTTAATTTATGGCAGGTTTGTGTATTATCTGAATTTCCACATTTTCATCATATTGAAGTGATAATGAAAATTGAAATTGATCATTGGTTTGACATGCGATGTTGCTAAACAGTTGGATGGTCGCCCTATGAGCGGAGACATTGGACGAGGTGCCACAAGGGAGTCTATTGCTTTTGCAGTCCGTTTGGCTACTACTAAGGAGAAACCTCTTGGTCTGTTTATAGAACAAAAAAGGCAACCTGGTATTACAAGAGCTCTCAGTGTGTGTGGGGTCCAAGGAATGGCCCCACACATAGTGGGAGCTCAATATGCGTGGGGTCTAGGGATGGGACCCACACATAATGGGAGCTCAGTATTCGGTGGGTCCAGGGAAAGGCCCCACACATACACATAGTGGGAGCAGTTGTAGCACCAATCAAAAATAAGGAGGAAAAACGAAAATGTCGCTTTATTTCACTCTTAGAACTAGAAAACATTTTCTTGAATAGGATGTTACATTTCTTGTAGGTTTTCTTCAATTGGCAGGTGGAACTAATGCTCACACAGTTGATGGGCTGAAAAAAGAAGGGCTCTTTCAAACATCCATGTCTAGAGGTATTAGTTTGGTTCTTCGCTCAAACTTTTATATTTTTGACCGAGACTTTGTTGCTTACTGTCATTCCAATGAACTTTTTTCCCTTGATAGAAGACGCGATCGGTTCAAATATAATTGGTTCATCACATGCTTTAATTGCTGGCATTGCTTATGGTGGCTACGCGCGCAAGGTTAGTCTTCTATTCTGTTTTTTTGACATTTACCCTTTTCTGTAAATGGAGACTGTAAAAGAGTTTGGATTTCTTTTACCCCGTATCACTTATTGTATATCCCTCTCTATACCACAAGAAGATCTAGGGACCTGGTTTGTCAGGGCTGACCTTAAGTCGAGGTCAAAGAAGTATCCAAAGAGTTAGTAATGCCTTAGCGACGACAAGCTCATGGGGTCACATGACACCCTTTCTTTTAAAATATGACATTTTAGTACCTTTAATTTTGGAGAAAAACTTTTATACCTCACTATTTTATGTACTCCCTCTGTTCCAATATGATCTTCTCTTTTGCCATTTTTCATTGTCCCAAAAAGTTCTTCCCATTTTTACAATTTAGACGTAAATATGCATAAACACAACATGGCTAGTGAGGTAAGTGTTCATATCCTTAAAAAAAAATGAATAATTAAATGAGAAGATCATTTTGAGACGGATGGAGTAAAATTTACACTATAATTATCTTAACCCCATTTGATTAAATTGAATTACAATGTACTACTCCCTCCGTCCCAGAAAGATGGTCCACTTTTGACTTTTGATGGTCAATACAAGTGAACTTTGACTAAATATAAATGTCAATCTAATCATCCTTGTGAAATTCTAAAACTTGTTATTGATTAATCATTAAGTGATTTATCAATGACAAATTTTAAAAATTCATTGGGATGATTAGATTGATAATAATCTTTGGTCAAAGTTCACATGTGTTGACCGTCAAAAATCCAAAGTGACTATCTTTTTGGGACAGAGGGAGTATGTTTCTTTATCACAATCTTAAACCCATTACGAAAATTTCTGGCGTCGCCCCTGTCTGTGAGATGTATTGTTTGTGACTTCCCAGATAGTTGGAAGGGTTTTAAACTCGATGCAGTCCGAACACGGGTTGCTTGCATTGAAGATCATCCAGAGCATCTATTGATGGCACTTGTTGAAGCCCTTGCTTTGGTTGGGAATGTCAAGTCTTATAGGACTTGATAAGTAGAGAGGTGAACATCCACCATTTAAACAAGGCTTTAGTTCTTCTTTTTTGTTGGTTATTAAAAAAAGGAGATACCTATCTTACCCTGTTAGTTAAAAACTTAGTATAGTATCTGTTTAATACTCTCTCCGTCCCAAAGTATATGTCCACCCTCTCATTTGCACGGAGATTAAGAAGTGATGTTAATGTTGTGAGTATGAAAAGTAAAGTAGGAGAGATAATGAGTGGGAGGAATAGTGAAGATTCTTTGCCATTTTAGGAAGTGGACATATATTTTGTGACAGACTAAAAAGGAAAGATAGACATATACTCTAGGGCGGAGGGACTAGGGAGTAGTTGATATTGTTGTGAACCTCAATAGTTGATCATGTATAGCTCATTTCAGAGATATACTCCCTCCGCCCTCCGTCCTGGAAAAATAGTCTCACTTTGATTTGTTTGATTTGTATGGTCAGATTCAATCTAACTAGACTACAATTAGACTATAATTTTATGAAAAATCTAATTATTTTTATGCATTTATGAAAAAAAAAATTGTTATTGAGTATTTCTTATGAAGAATCAATAACAACTTTTAAAATTGCATAGGTACGTCTAGATTTTCGTAAAATTATGGTCAAAATGTAATTGAGTTGACCATAAAAAAAAAAAAAAAGCGAGAAGTAGTATATTGAGGTTGTGAACCTTGTTCTTCTGGGTGTGGGGTGTGTGTTCTTGCTCAGTTTAAAGTCTAATTTATTTTGCTTTTGTCTCGCAATAAATGTCATTTGTTGATTTTTGTTCAATATGACTGAACCTTGATTAAGGATTTTATGCAATTTTAAAGACTCATGAAATTCTAAATATATATACTGATGTACCACAAAAAAAATACTATCCATATCAACTTTTATAATGTTATGAACGTCATTAAATTTAATAATATTTTGGTCAAAGATCATTGAAGTTAACCAAAAATATGACATTTATTTTTGGACGATTTGAGCAAACAACTAAAAAACTCTTATTTTGGATCCAACTCTCTCCCTCACTCATCCTTAATATGGTATCAGAGCAAAAAGATCCATATGGGACTTCTCTGTCAAAACCATAGCGGCAAAACCTAAAAGCAGCCCCACCCTTTAGCGGCAAACCCTAGCCGCCACCCTATCTCCACCACTCACCCGCGACCACCACTACACACGCTTCCGCCACCACCGTCAAAACCTCACCATCTACTTCCGCCCCACCCCACGACGAAACCCTAAAAATATCCCCCTTTTGGCAAAATCCTACCTGGTGTAATCACACCAACAACCACACCAATGCACGACCAACCCTTTTTTTGTCGTGTCCAAAACCCTATATGCCGCTCCACCCTACTTGTGGCAAAACTTACTTGCGGCATAACCCTACAACTGCCTCACCCTCAAATACGAACATCGGCATAAAACCCTACTATTGCCAAAACCCTTAAACCTTAGCCGCCGCCTCCTTGGAAAAACCCTAGTTGCCGAAAACCCAACTTTGGTGCTAACCACCCTCGGCACAACCCAAACGCCGTGACCCACTGTCTCTTTACCCACCCCATTAGCATTAAAAACCCCTTTATAACCCCTGACACCACCAGATCTCCCATCTACACCACCTTCATCTCACCTCCTCTCACCAACAAACTTGCTGATGAAACCCTGGTGTCATCACACCAGCCCTCACACCCAGCAGCTCAGCCAATCACCAAGCTGATGCAACCCTTGATGCGGCCACACCGACTACCACATCACATCAGAAACCACATGCACGTCCGGAATACATTCTTTTCCACCCGCTCCATCATACCCGGTTCGTTGCATCACTCTTCAAGATTGAACTTATCAAAGGAACGTCCATCTTGCGGGGGCATATTAGGAGTATTATATAAAGTATATATTGTATTTCCTGTTCACCAAAAAAACAAAAAAGTATATATTGTAATTACAATTATATCAAACTTAGAGATATTGTATATATTTATATCAATTAGTTTAGTAAGATATTATTTGTATAGATCTAGAAGATTCTAGGAGATTATCTCCTCTCATTGTAACCCTATAAATATTTACCTCCTATCATTAATATAATTGCATCTTTCATATTCAAACATTCTTCTCCATGTATGAATTGCTCCAACTCTCTCCCTCTCTCATCCTTAATAATACATATTATTCAATAAGAGGCAGAGCTACCCAAGGGCTAAAGGAGGCAATCGACCACATTGATTATTTTTTTAAAAGAATAAAAATTACTAGTGCAAAAGTTTCAAATTTTTTGGGAATTTATTGTAATTTGTTGAAATTTGCACCCTTAATGTAAAATTAAAAATAGACTAGAATTTTATTTTGCCCCTCCATTAAACCCCTCCATTAAAATTCTGATTAGGGTTTTATATTTCACAAGACAAAAAAAATATATGTAATTTTTGCCTTCATTGACTCGAATTATTGACTCCGCCACTGTATTCAATTAATGATTGTAAACTAAAAATTTATGATTATTTTATATTCAAAACTATTACTCCTTCCGTCTCAATTGAAGGTTTTTAGTTGCTTTATTCATTAAATAACAAATGATAATTAGTGTTTTAGACAACCTTATCCTCATAAAGTTCATATATTATACTACCTCTGTCCTTAATGAGTGTCCAAATTTATATATAATCTTGTAATTCTCTTTACAAACATTTAGTTTTTGCAATTATAAAGAGACCCGTGATTTTTATTTTTATTTTGAAAAAAACCATTTAGAGACAAAGTTATGATTAAAATAGACACTCATTTTGGAACAAAAATTTCCTTAAAATAGACACTCATTTAAGGACAGATAGAGTAAAAAACTATCACTTACTTATCTACTTTTCACCCAATTGCGTTATGAATGGACAATTTTATCCTCCACCCACTACTACTCTTAATTCAAATTTGCCTTAATGCTTTAATAAACGTGTAAAGTCAAACTTAAAATCTTAACTAGACTAGGACGGAGCTAGGAATACTCCCTCCGTCCCTTCTTAACTTACAAAAAATGAGTTAGGCACATTAATTAAGGAAAAAGTGAAAAAAAAATGTTGTGTTGTGAGTGTAGATGGTTGGGTCGGAGAGGAAAAATGTGGGATGAAGAATAGTTAGTAGATAGTTGTTGTGAGTATGACAAGTGGGTCCCACCATTTTAAAAGTAATAAAACATTTTCATTTTAGGATTTTGTAAGTTAAAGTGAGACAACCAAATGGGTAATTTTTGTAGATTAAAGAGGGACTGAGGGAGTATTAATAACCTGTGAAAAGTGAAATTGAAGACAATGATTGGTCACAAAAAGGGGTTTACAAGATAGGGGGCAATGATGTTTTTTAACAACTTTTATTGGCTACTTCTGAATGCAACCGATTAGGAGTATCTTATTTCATCATTAACTAATTTTCAAGCTCAAACGTTTTAACAAGTATTAAAAAAAATCATTAAAAAAAAGTAATTTTTTTAATGAACTCTAAAAAAAAAGTACTATTAAAAAGGTCTTAGTTCAAGTGTTTTAACACACATTTTTTTAAACATCATCACCTACACTCATTTAAAGAACACACACTAACACTTATTAACAAGTGTTAAAAGTGCCTTTTTAAATGTTTATAAGTACTACTTTGAATTTTATGAGTACCATTGTTAATAACTGACACCTTGTAATCAGGGGCGAATTCAGTATAGGGCCAGGAAGGAAAGTTGACCACCCTAACTTTTTCCAAAAAAATTACCGAGTAGTCATATATAAAATAGATTAACTATAGGGGTGCAAAGTGTTATTTTTGAAAAAAAGAGGGGTGCAAGGTGTTATATATTCCGTTGTTGATCAACTTGTCCTTAATTTTATACTTACCTCTACATATATAAACTCAAATTTACAGAATATACTTTCCGCTTTTGTTTTAGTTTGCCGTTGGCTAGTCTTTTTCGATCCGGAGGACTTCAATTGAGCGATAGAGCTTGAGTAACTTTTGGGGCGTGGCGTGGGTAACAATGTGGTTTTTTTATTATTTTATTTTTTATACTTCGATTTTTTATTTTTTTTTAATATAATTTTTTGACCCTCCTCATCGTAAATCCTGGATACGCCACTGTTTGTAACAATGGCATTCACTTTTTTGAAAGAAAACGCACGCATTTTGGAAGTCAATTTTTTAAACGAACTGAAAACGCACACATTTTTAAAAAAAAAGTCAATTTCTTAAACGATATGAGAAAGAATAATATTTTGGACACAAAAAATCATAAAATCTTGCTCACAATATTCTAGATGTAATGATTTTATTAGTGTTTTAATTAGAGTGTGGCCAGTCCACTATCGATAAACCAATAAAATATCGTCATCTCATTGTGCGCAAGATTTTGTGAGTTTGTTTTGTGCCCCTAACACTGCTCTATGAAAAAATAATTTTTCAAGAGACCAGTTCATAATAATAATAATTGATAATACTTCCTCCGGTCCTAATAACTGTCACTTCTGGTCATTTCACAAGGGTTAAGGACTGCAATGATTACTACTCATTAATGATGAAAGTGTCAATTTTACTCCTTTTTATTATTCTTTTCTCTTACATTACTTCACACAATAAACTACTCCCTCTGTCCTTAAATGAGTGTCCAAATTTCATTTTAAGGGACACTGAAAATCTCAACTTTTTGAACAATTTGGTAACAACGATTCATATATAATCTTGTAATCTCCTTTCAAAACCTTTAGTTTTGCACGTATAAAGAAACCGGTGAAATTTTTTTCGAAAAAAAACGTTTAGGGAGAAAGTTATGTTCAAAAAAGACACTCATTTAGGGACAAAAATTTCTTGAAAATAGACACTTATTTAGGGACAGAGGGAGTAATTAATAATGTGTAACAATTTCCAAAGCAAGGGTAAAAAAATGCATTTTAATATTTTTACCTAAAACGACAGTTATTTAGATCAAAATATTTATTTAAAAACAACCGTTATTTTAGACCGGACGGAGTAATAATGAACAATAATGACCTTTCCCTTATCAATTCCAACCTACCCCTTGACATTGACCTCTCCTGCCCTTCCCTCATGTGATCCCTCCTTCCCTCCCTTCCTCCAATTGCAAGTAGATAACTCACTCTCTTCACTCTTCCTCTCAATTTCAAGAAAGAGTTTGAATCAATTGAATTTTACAAACAGGTACAACTTCCTCAAACCTTCACACCCCCCCCCCCCCTTTTTTTTTTTTTACCTAATTTGTATCTGTTATTTGTCTTCTTTATTCCAAAAATTGTTCATTATGAAGTATAATTTCGTTGTACGAGCTTTTTAAATCATTAAAACTGTTTTTTTAAGTGAATATATTATAAATTTATTTACTTGTATTTTGACGTCAACTTCAATTTATCATTATACTTTTCCTTCGATTTTTTTTTTTAATCATTATACTTTATTTTCATCAATATTGCCACCGTACTATTATGATTCTTCTTATCATTTTCTTCTTTAAACCTTCATGATTCATGAATGTTAATAGTTTGAACATAATACAACTCAGCATCAGCGTTAAAAAAGTAAGTTAACATTTTTATTGAGTTATGCCAGGGGAATAAATGGAGTATCATTAATTAATGTTAGAATACCATTTAACACTTGTTCTGGTGATGTTCAATCGGGTTATCCGGCCCGCCTTTGCTCATGTCCGCGGGCTTGACCGGTCCGGCCCTCCCACGGATGGATAAAAGCCCGGCCCGACCCGTTGTTTTATGTGTGGTCCGGCCCGTCCGTTTAGTCCGGACCGAAAGGTTCACGGGCCAAACGGATTTTGTCCTTTTTTTTTTTTTTAATCAGAAAAACTTTTAAAAAATTATAAAAAAATTAAATGACTTAGACTTATTAAAATATATAATATAAATTAAAATACATATAAAAAGTGAATTAATATGTACTTTAATTTTTCTTTTATATTTAAATAGAGTTAGTTATTAAATTTAAGTTATTTGATAATAATTTCATTAAATTTTAAGGCATATAGTCTAGAATTGATTGAATTATTCATTTAGGAAATAACAAAGTCTTTAAGATAATAAAGTCTTAAAAAATTACAAAGTCTTCTACATAATAAAGTCATCAAGATAAAAATCTTCAAAGTCTTTAAGATATAAAAAATAACAAAGTCTTTTACATAATAAAGTCGTTAAGATACAAAGTCTTCAAAGTCTTTAAGATAATAAAGTTACCTCAACAATTAAATAAATCACTGTTTTTTTTTAAAGCTTTTTTTTTTCAAAAATTACTTAAGCATAATTTAAACAGTTTTTTTTTTTTGTTAAATACTAGCAACAATTAAATAACTAAAACAATAAAATTAAAGAACAGTTTTTTTTTTGTTTTGTTTTGTTAAATGCGCCAGTCCACAAAAAAAAAAAAAAAAAAAAAAAAACCAAACGGGCCAAGTGATCCGCGGGCTTTAGCCCGGCCCGTGCATTATTTTCACTACCCGGCACAGACCATGAACAAGGCGGGCTTGGATGGGCTTGCCCACGGGCTCATGGACCTAGCCCATACGGACACGGGCTGGCGGGCTGAAAAGGGTTCCGTGGGCTTAGGCCCAAAGTGAACATCACCATTGTTCCACAAAATAAACATCCAATTACTGATTATCAATTAAATTTGTGTGAGCATTTTACTGATTTTTTATTTATTAACATTAAAATGTCAATTACTGAATTTTTATTTATTAACATCTAAAATGAGTGTCTATTTTGATCATAACTTTGTCCCTAAATGTTTTTTTTTCGATTTTTTTTCACCGGTCTCTTTATACTTGCAAAAACTAAATGTTTATAAAGAAGATTACAAGATTATATATGAATTTTGCCACCAAATTGTACAAAAAGTTATGTCTCTTAAAATAAAATTTAGACACTCATTTAAGGACAGATGTAGTACTAAGCTCATCATCAACTGAGGAACATTCTGGTTATTTTTTATTATTTTTATTAACTAGGACCATTTGAAACAAATTTAAGATAAAAAAAAAAACCCATTTTTTCTATGGCACAAGTAGCTATAAATCATTAAAATTGATATATTTGTAAATATTACTCCCTCCATCCCATAATTATGTGGATAAAATGATTTGTGTACGAAAAATAAGGGAAGAATAGTAGTGAATGTAAAAATAGGAGAGATAAAGTGGAGTATGAAATATTAAGTTGATTGGTGTTGTGAGTATGAAAGTACTCCCTCCGGACACAAATGAGTAATATGCTTTTCTGCCCCTCGTACTATGGCCCCAACATCAATTTGACACTCGTACTGCTGAAACACTAAATGTATGATGCGTACTATGGTTTTATTAACAAAATTAACCAATTTACTATTCAGTTGTTAACTTTTTCTAACACACGTTATTTTTCTAACGAGCATTAATTTATTTTAACGGATGTTAATAATTTATGTTAACAAAATTAACTTTTGTTATCTCCATCATCTTCCCAAACCCAACATCCACCCCACCCTTCGCAACCCAACACCGCCCCATCGCCACCGCCACAAACCAGTCACCAATCCACCCAACCAACTCCACCATTGATGGATTAGAAGCATCTCCAACACCAATCGACCCCCTTCTTTGCAAATTAGGATTTGAGCTCCCATTTACACCTTCCACGCCAAAAAAACTGTACCAATCCCCTTCCTAGCCATGACCGCACCTACCCTAAACCTAGGCGCCGGCCAAGAGCAAGAAAACCTGGGAAAATTCCGGCCAAAAGGCCAAAAATCGAAGCAAAACCGAATCCCGTCACTTTCCCGGTCTGGTCTAGAAAAAATCAATTTCCTGATTCATTAACCGTTGGATCGCCTTCAAATTTCTGGAGAAGGTTCGCGACACCTAGGTGCACATATTTACCGTTGGGATCTGAAAAATATTTACCGGAGAGGGAGATATGGTCGTCGGAAAAAGACTGACGAAAATAAATTTTTAACATTCGTTAAAATAATTTAATGCTCGTTAGAAAAAATAACGTGTGTTAGAAAAAGTTAACAACTGAATAGTAAATTGGTTAATTTTGTTAATAAAACCATAGTACGCATCATACATTTAGTGTTTCAGCAGTACGAGTGTCAAATTGATGTTGGGGCCATAGTACGAGGGGCAGAAAAGCAGATTACTCGGACACAAATATAAGCAATAAATATGGGATTTTTTTGGACTTAAATATAAGCAAAAAAATTGGGTTTCAATACAAAACACATTAAATGTAACTGTATTTAATACTTTTTTTTTATCATAAATACCCTTAATTAATTACTCATATTAAAAAAAAATTACTCATATTCAAACAAGTGTACATTTATTACACATTTAATATGAGGATATATTAGTAATTTTAACATATTTTTATTATAAAATCAAGGCAATTAAATGAATTTAACTACTTTCTTAATAAGTGTGATTTTAGTTACTTTTGCTTATATTTGTGACCGGAGGGAGTAAAGTATAAGAGAGAATGAGTGAGAAGAATAGTAAATATTATTTGTCATTTTAGGAAAGTGTAACTTATCAACAGAACACCCAAAAAGAAAATGTGTCCACATAATCGATATGGGACGGAGGGTGTGTATCACCATTGACTCACTAACTATCCACGATATAGTCGTAGTAGCATACATAAAGCTTAAAGAGGAAGTCTTGTATGAGTCGGTCTCACACATGAGATGTGTCTCGATGAGAGAGGAAATAGACTTGCTCAGTGTTGGCCATAGGGGTGCAAACGATTTGCTATCTCATTGTAACTCGTCTCATATATAAGATTGTCTCACGCAAGTTTTTGTCAAGCCTATTTTTTTTTTTTTTTTTAAAAATGGCCATGACAAATTATGACCATTCCTTGAAGCAAAATTAAAAATACTCCCCATATCAACAAATTGTATATTCCTTTTATCTCATTTTAAACTTTAAAAGTTTTCATTTTTAATGTCTCATTTTAAACTTCACAAACTTAAAAATGAAAGTTTTTTATATTTCTTTATTTGTGGACTTCACACGTCATACTCACAACAATTACCCTACCCCACCTTTTCTCTCCTATCAATCCATCTACACTCACAAGTCACAACACATTATTTTTTTTCAAATTTCTAAAAATCGCTAGAGGTCGCCGGAGCCAGGACTAGAGCAAAGGCATAGGGGAGGCCGATAATAAGGCATAATTTATAACATCCCGTAAAATAACTTTGAAAATGTCACTAAAACAAGCAAAATGTTAATTTAGATGTATATAATAATAATTTTAATACAATATTCAACTGAAAATACTAATATTAAAAATTGTAGCTGGGCCCTGAGACAAATTTGAAGTTAATCACGATATTTTAATTGAACTTTAATGCATTTTTTTTTTAATTTCACCTAGATGAATTTAAGTTTAGCGTGACCGCCTAAGCGTTAGGTAATCAATTTTTAGAACGAAGCCTTTTTTTACCATTTTTTTTTTTTTATTTAACTCATTGTTAAAAAATAAATTAAATTGGGAAGGACAAGGAGGGAGTATACTCCACTTTGCTAAAACAAGCAAGCATGTACAGTAAGGTTTCAAGATGAATGCGTGTGAGATTTCAATGCAATGGAGACGAAGGAAAGTGGTGTGGCGGAAGAAGATTTGGTAGTTGAATTGAACAAAGGACTGCCATCGATTCTTTTCGTTGTTGAAACCCTAGTCCGCTGATTCAATTCCCCCTCTCGCCGATCCTAACCCTAGTTTGCATACTCATTTGGGATTTTCCTCCAGGAAACTCAAACAAGAAGTTTCTCGGTCTGATGAACTCATCAGCAATGGCGGTGGTGGGGACGGTTGCGATTGAGGTGTGTTGGAGAAAGAATTTTTCAGGTTTTAAACAAGAAGAAAGGGATGGAGAAGTGGGTAAAAAAAAGGGGGATGATGAATCATGAATTAGGCCTTGGGAAGGGTAAATTGCTGTTCAATTTTATTTTTATTTTTTCGTTTAAAAATGCAATTTTGTCATCAAACTTATGAACTTTTAAGTTTTAGTTTTCTGCCAAACTTGTGCATTTAAAATAATTGGTCTCATGTTTAAACAATAAGGGTATCTTTTTTTCACATTGGTGTTTTGTAAATCATGCATTGGATCTAAAGCTGATATAGGTTGCTCTTGGTTCCCATACTTATCGCTACTTATTTCTATTTTGGACGTCTCATACTATTATTGCTACTTACCCAAAATGTTTACTTTTTTTCTTTCCTATCCACCCGCAACAACTATCCACTAACTTGCTTTATCTCTCCTACCCACTCACAATACTTACTTTTCCAACCCATTTTTTTAATTCCCATGCACTCCCATTTGGTAGCTATAAGTATGGGACGGAGGGAGTAATTCATAAATAATTAGTCGTTTACGTCTCCGTATGCAAGTGATCAATGTTGCATGTGTATTCGCTGTTGTTTGTTTGTATATTTAAATTGATACTCCTATGATTCACTAGTTTAGTGATCTAAAATAACTGCTTTTCTACTAAATTATTAAGAACTACTTGTAATGGCCAAATCTATATTGGTGAATGCTCTCTAAAAAAGGATGGTGGTTTTCTGCCATTTTTATTTGTTGGGTTCTCTAAACATTCAAAATTCATACGACCAGACTATAATAAATAACTATAACCCTTATTATAGTATTCAGTGGTGCAATTCTAGATATGTTTTAGCTATTATGTTGGTATCATGTCGATATTGGCGATCCTTTACTCGGATCACGTTTCTTTGTCTCATTTTTCTAACCAATTTAAGCCTAGTCGAGATTTCTATACCTCGATGATATTTTGTCATTCTCTACCGTTTTGAGTGTCCGTCATGGCTCCAAGTTTATTTTTCTATTATGTTTTATTAACAATGTTGCGGGAAATCGTAATACTGATAGTTGTTTCAACACAGGTATTGTTAAGCCTACACCATGTATACCGGACAACTTTTCTCCCGAACGACGCAAGCATTGTTCTATAACTATAAGCAGTTACCTATCCAACGCATGCTTGATTTTGACTTCCTTTGTGGTGCGCACGGTTTCCTTCCGGTCAACTATAAGTAACACTTTTATTGAATACGAGGAAAGTACCTTTTTGAGTAGCATTTTGTTAATCTTTTCATTTGAATTCATTTTATAGGGAGGGAAACACCTTCTGTTGCTGGAATCATAAATCCTGGTTCTGAGGGGTTTCAGAAACTATTTTTTGGCCAAGAGGAAATCCTCATACCAGTACATTCAACGTATGTTCTATTCTTTCCCCTTTTGTCTTTGCATTATGTTATATTGATACACCAATGTGACTGGTGAAAATGGTGTTAGAAACCGTTTTCTTGTGAATTATCCCTCAAAGTTCTACATTGGCAATTGATCAAAGAATTGCCATATATAGATATATAAGAGCACCCACCCACTTCATTAGTATGAGGCCTTTTGGGGATGCCCCAAAACAAATCTGTGCGGGCTGTGCTCAAAGAGGACAATATCATACTAATGTGGAGAGTGGTGGTGGGGATCGCGGTCCCTGCAATAGTCTTGTCTTTCCCTAAGCCGTTTGATCTTTATTGGATTGAGAACTACTGACTTAGTTTTATTTATTTATAAAGAATGCAGTGAATAGTAGTTATAAACTGTACATTTTACTTCCATGGGCTGAGATTCGTTTTATGAGCTGCTCGTCTCTAGAACTATCACACTTATTTTGAAGCTTTAATTTTGGGAATTCTATTATGGGATTCTGATGGATAAGCTTTTCACAGTTGATAGACTATTTTGCTTATTGATTTCGTCATGAGGGGAAAATTACAAAGGTTTTCTACCATATACCTTTAAACTTCCATCTGAAATCTTGCAAACAATCCCGGCTTACGATATTATGCATGCTTTGTGCTATGCGCACCACATGGGACTGCAAATGAGCCGAGCATAGATTTGGCATGTTCGTATTCGGCTCTTTTGCTTAAGAAGCTTTGACAAAAAGATTGAGTTTGTTCGTTTAGTAAACCAACAAGCTTGAGAAACATGTTTGGTTTTAAAACTATATTCAATACTATAAATTGTTGGTTTTAATTCATTTTCAACCGTTGTACTTTCACCCGTTTTTCAATTTAACCATCATACTTAATTCTTTTGCACGAAAACCACTCTACTTTGGAAAACCTCCATCGCAACCACAAATTTGTGTCTAATCCGTGATTTTTGGGTCGGGATGAGAGGTTTTCAAAAGTAAAGTTGTTTTTGTGCAAAAAATAAAGTATGATGGCTAAAGTGGAAGTCGGGCGAAAGTACAATTGTTGAAAATGAATTTAAACCTAAATTGTTAGAAAACTTAGTACCCCCTCCATTCAAAGAAAAAGTCCAACTTTAATTTTTTTAATTAACTTGATTGAACTTGGTCTAAGTTCGTTTTTGTCCATTGTACTTTGAGGGTACATTCACTTTAACCATTGTACTTTTTTATTAACATAAAAAGCAATGTACTATGAAAAATCTATCATCCCGGACCCACGTTTGTGAATTGGGGCTCAGATTGGGCACTAATTAGGGCACAATCATGGTATCAGGATGATTTCCAAAAGTATAGCGGTTTTTATGTTAATGAAAAAGTACTACGGTTAAAGTGAAAGTCGGGTGAAAGTATAATCGATGAAAATGAAGCTTGACCAAAAATATATGAAAATTTTACTATCTTCATTAAATTCAAGATTTTTTGTTGGTAGTTTCTTTACGGTGGCTCAATCTTTTGTCAAGTTCTTATTTTCAATGGAATATAACAGAAAAGGGGGGGGGGCGGATGTAGCCAAGTGGACCATTTTTTTTTTGTTTTTCCGGGTGAAAGTATTTGTTTGCATAAAAATCTATTGAAGTCTATATTGCAGTTGTCAGGAAACAATAAACACTTTTAATATGTGGCATATAAAGCCTTAGCTCGTGCTTGGATTATGACTAACAATTGTGCTGCTTAAAGTGTAATATCTGGATACAATAAGACAGGCAAAGTTCATGAAAAGTTTTGTCCGTCTGCACTGCAGCCCTAGAGACTAGTCACTGTCTTAGGCACATTTGGACATAGACGACTATATGGCTGAATACTGTACGTTATTGCATTTACTTCAATGGCTTATACAATTAGACTCATTCGGACATAGACAACTATATGTCTGATTAATGTGCGTTATTGTATTTTACTTCAATGGCTTATACAGTAAGGCACATTTGGACAGACGATTACATGTCTGATATACCAAGTCCTTATGGAAAGACTTGTTATGTCACGTTATATGAAATTTTATAGTGAACAGTTATCTTACCTCCATTTGTGGCTTCGGTCCGTCCTGCAGAATTGAAACAGCTTGCGCTGCCCATCCCACTGCTGATGTCTTCATTAATTTCGCCCCATACAGAAGGTTTGTGCTAAAAAGTTATACAATTCCTGGTATGAAAGTACTTCACTTCCTTTTTTCCGTGCTAATACTCTAGCTTCACAGAGCCCCAAGTACTATACTTCCTCCGTCCCAAAAAAATAGTCTCACTTTGACTTTCATGGTCAACTCAACTCAACTGAACTTTAACCATAATTTTATGAAAGCCTAATTATCCATGTGCAAGTCGGAAAATTCTATTGATAGTTTTCCTAATGGTGAATAAATACCAATTTTTTGAATTGCATAGGGATAGTTAGGTTTTCATAAAGTTATGGTCGAAGTTTAACTGAATTGACCATGAAAGTCAAAGTGGGACTGTCTTTCCAGGACGGAGGGAGTATATCCTGTGATCCTTATATGTAAATAACAACAAGCCTTATATTGCTATTCCGATTTTCTGATAGTGCTGCTGCTTCATCCAAGTTGGCTCTTAAACAGCCCACCGTTAGAGTTGTGACTATAATAGCTGAGGCTGCTCCAGAGTCGGATACCAAGGAACTGTTTGAATTTGCAAGAGCGAACAATAAGGTAAAGAACCGATGAAAAGAAATACATCCAATTTCAATAGATTAACTTGATCTGTGCTTAACAATTGTGATTTTTCTAGGTCGTTATTGGCCCTGCAACCGTTGGGGGTATCCAAGCTGGAGCATTTATGTTTGGTGATACTGCTATAACAATTGATAATATTATTCAATGCAAGCTTTACAGGCCTGGATCTGTTGGCTTTGTCTCCAAATCTGTGAGTAAACTTTCCCAACATGTCCTCATTTTAGTTTTCTTTAGTATATACTCACTCACGTTGCTTTATGACTATATCTTTTTTTTGGACCATTTTACTTTGAGTTCTACTTCAAAAACTAAGCATTTAAGTTTTTGAGTTTCCAATGTTTTATCTTATGACGATTCTTCTGAAATCAAGTAAAGTACATTTGTTCTTAAACTTAAGGGCAAGGGTAATTTTCAAGCGTATTATCCTATTTTGCTTTTGAATATGGACTCTTTGAGCATGACATGAGTGGCAGAGTATAGTTTTAGCGACTGTCTGGACAACCTGACCTGCAAACGAAAATTCCTTCTAGATTTTTCTATATATTTCAGATAGTGTTACAATTGAAGCTCACTATTTGGGACTTGAGATGTAACATTCTGAAATCTTTTCCCTAAATCTGCAGTGTGGCATGTCAAATGAATTGTACAATACAATTGCCCGTGTGACCGATGGCATTTACGAAGGTATCCACAATTTGAAATGAATTTCTTTAGTGTTACTTTTAGAAATGTTCATTATGCGGGTGCATCAATGACAACAACAAAAAAGTCTTAGTCCCAAAATGATTTAGGGCCAGCGAATTGTCATATAGACTAGTCAATTAAAGAAGTGAGAAACAAGGGGGAAAAAGGGAGAGGTGGTGAAAAGAAAAAACACTAAATTTGTGAAAGCCAAGACGAAATAAGTGAAAAGAAAATTTCGAAAAGGAAAAGAAAGGAAGAATTAATTATAGAAAAATAGAGGAACATGAAAAGGAAAATCAAACCTTATCATCTACATGAATTGTTACCCTCCAGCTCTCTTTAATGCTCTACTCCCATTGTCTCGAAATAAATGTCCTACTTTCTATTTTCATTTGTCCCAAAATAAATGTCGTCTTACTAAAAGTAGGGTATGAAGTTTGGTGATCTTCCTATACTACCACTACCCAATCTAATAGGCACATGCATTCCAATGTCATAGGAGGTGTCACTCTACCCATATGAATAGATTGAGGCAATCATGGAAACATAACTAAATGCTTAAAAACATTGAATTGTCAACTATGACAGTTATTCCGGGACAGAGGGAGTATTTTCTACGATTCCAAATAGACTCATATAGCTTTCAATCACTCGTATCCATATTTTCTTAGGCCTTCCCCTACTCTTATCCCTTCTTCACTTTTCAAGCTTCCTAACTGGAGCATCACCCGGTCTTCGTCTCACATGATCAAACCACCTTATGTGATTCTCCGTCATCTTCAGTGGGTGCAACTCCTACCAGGGTTGCATGAAACTCTCCCTATAGCCTCGAATCACGTATCGATTCGCGATTCGATACCGAATCGATACGATGGAATTCGCGAATCGTTATCTTTGATTCGTGTTCTGATACCTTGAAAAATCTCTTTGAATTCGCAATTAATGTCCTCTAAAATTGAAAAGCCATTGTTGCAATAAATAAATATTGTACATTAACTAGTGATATGTTTCTAAGGATAACTTCAAACAGCTCTAGAAAACATAAAAGCCACAAACTGAACAATATCAGAGCTGAGAAAGTTGTGTTTATCCATTCGAACCTTTGCCTCGTATCACGATTCACAGCTAACTTAAAATCTGGGATGTATAAAAAATGGGACATTGAACCTGATAATTCTATCTTGGAGGATTCATCCTTAAGACTTGAAGAATTGAGGGAAAGCCTTGATGTAAATGATGGTGATCAAGTACAGAGAGCATCCAAGGGGAAAGAAAAGATATAGCTGCTTGTAGGTGCTATTATCACTTTATCAGCATGAATGTTTCTTTTTGGTGTTTTTCGGTGATGTAATAGAACGTTAAAATGTTTAAGTTTCTATGAGAAGTAAGTTTATTATTATTATATATTTTTAAATATTTATTTAAATCAAACGTATTAATATTGCGAATTCGCGAATCACATTAAGGGTAATACTCTACGTATCGGATTCCATGGGTCGAGTGAATCGCGAATTCGAATCGGACGAACTACGAATCGTGCAATCCTGACTCCTACTTTCCTTCTAATCACCTCACTCCTTAACCAGTCGTAACTTGTCTTGAATTGACCTCATCAAATCGTTTGTGATAACACACCAGTAATTTGTCTTGAATTAACCTCGTCAATCCATCCATGATTATAGCAAAGAGAATAGAACTTTGCGTATACCCTTATGCATAGTAATTGTAGTAAGGAACTCTTCAGTCTTCCCAATACTTGTCCGCAGACTTCTACTAACTGAGTCATACATGTCCTTGATGATGTAAATATATTTCTTTCCTCATCCCACCGACGTACCTCTCTTGGTACTTTATCAAATGCCTTATCCAAATCAATGGAAACCATAGATAAATCCTTAATTTTATCCCTATGGTTGTTCATTAATTATCTCTATTATAAGATAGATTGTCTCCATAGTCGATCTTACTGGTATAAATCCAAGTTGACTTTCCAAAATTTTCACACTTCTTCTCAGCCTTTGTTTAGTCCCTCGTTTATTAAGTTTGATGCTATGGTTCATTTGTTTGAGCTCCGATAGTTGGCAAAATCTTGGACTTCACCTTTTTTATTACTCCCTCCGTTTCACTTTAAGTGTCGTATTAAACTTTTGTTCATATTTCACTTTATCTGTCGTTTTTTGGTTCTGTTTGACGAAACTACCCCTATCTTTCATTAATGCAAACTGCGCCTAGAGTTCCCCGTCTCTCGCTTCTCTCTATTTCTTTCTTTTGTTTCTCTTCTTCAACTTCCTCCCAAACACTCTTATTCATCTTCACTCAAGAACAAATCTCCAGTCTGAATTTTCTTCAGGGCATCGAAATTCGTCGCAGGAGCCTCAAGGTCCGGCGATCTTGTTGCAGATACCTTGTTTCTTGACGGAGAACCATGGATGCGGATTTGGAGGTTGATGGTGGAGCGTAAAAGAGGGCGTTGAGTTAGGGCTTTGGAGGAAAAGGGGTGTGGGAGATCTAACGGAATGGAGATTGAGAAAAAAATGGAGTCTAACGGAGAGCTTAAATGGAGAAGTGAAATTATCTGTTGTTGTTTTTCCCCTTACTGTAGTTGTTTGCAAATGCTTCCATTGAAGCAGCTTGAATAATTTGGATGGGGAGGAAAAGGGGCGTGGGTTAGGTTTTGATGAAAGGAAAAGAGATGGAAAAAATTATCAGAATAGTTTATCTGTGTGATTCTCTCTCATTAGTTCCCTAATTATTCATTGTATTTAAGTGGATAGATAAAGGGTAAATATGGAAAGTTTAAGAGTGATTAATGCAATATTGGTTTGTGCACATAAGGCTAAAACGCCAGTTAATTCGAAACGGATGGAGTATTCAAATGGATTAGAATACTTTTCTTTCACTTCAATGGCATCTGGTTACTTCTACATATCTTGTTAAACAGTGGTGTGACCATTTGATTTCTTTCTCCTCCTCCCCACCCCCTCCCCCCCCCCCCCTCAAAAAAAAAAAAAAAAAAAACACTTCCAAACCTTAATATGTATGCCATCAGTCCTTTTTTCAATCTAATCTTTTTAATGCCATTTTCACTTCACCCGTTTGAATTCTCCGCTTAAATTCTTGATTAATCATGCTCAAATAGATATATAAATCTCTGATATCTTGCTCTTGATCGCCATTGAGCAAGGTATCAAAGTACGACATTTATCTATCCTTTATCCCCTCATCTCCGACAAGAACGTTTTGGTGTACATCCTTCACACATTTACCCTTCCCCCCTTCCAACATCTCGCGTCTTCCTCTCCCTCATACACAAGTCTTTATATGTCTTTTATTAGAGTTGGGTCCTCATCCCCTTAAAAGGCCTTGTTAAGGGGTGAGGTTAGCCAATCTATATAACTTATCAATTTTACTCTCCAAGTTGATGTGGGATATATGAGGCTTCAGCACGCCCCCTCACGTGTAGGCCGATTCTATGGGCTCTACACGTGGATCATCATTACGCCGGCATTATTATCAACTCAAACCCACCACGGGTCAATTCAAACCCAATACGGACACCCAACACGGGTTAACTCAAGCCCATCATCAACTTGGGCCGGCTCTGATACCATATTAAAGTCTGAGGTTCCATCCCACAACCAATTGGCAATGGGAGGAGTGGCCCTGGATCTTTATATAGTCTGGCATTGGCTAGTTAATTCTCGATATGGGATAATTACTCCAACACGCCCCCGCCGAACTTTGGGCTTACGCGTGGACATATAATTGGGTGACGTGGGGCTAGATCATCGTGGGCCAAACTTTGGGCTAGATCATCATTGGGTCCTCATCCCCTTAAAAGGCCTTGTTAAGGGGTGAGGTTAGCCAATCTATATAGCTTATCAATTTTAATCTCCAAGTTGATGTGGGATATATGAGGCTTCAACATCTTTTCCTCCTCTTTTATATCCAATAAGTTATAACATTCTCACTTGCCTTCATTGTTCCACCAAGATGAGTCCTTATTTGGTGGCATTCTTCCTTTAGCTTCCCTAGGACATCTTTTGCCACCTCATTTATGATCCATTCATACCCTTATCCTTTCCTTGAATACAAAGCTTATAACCTACAAGATATAATTCTCTTGCTTTCTCTCCAAACTACTTAGTCTCTTGTAAACACATTATGTGAATGTTCCCCTCATAACCTCCACTACTTCCGTTGATCTCCCTGTCAAAGAGTCTATGTTCCTAGTTCCAAAGCGCATCCCACTACCCTTACCCTTACTCTTGCGGTTCATTGTGCTGGTATTACCTAGAAATTGTTAAGATGCTGATTGTTTACTCTTGTTAGGTATTGCTATTGGAGGAGATGTTTTCCCCGGGTCTACTCTTTCTGACCATGCTTTGCGGTTCAATAACATCCCTCAGGTTTCTTCTACACACTCTCTTCTAGGGTCACTTCAAGATTTGACATTTTTTTGTCTGTCCAGCTTCAGGAATCTTGCTAATATTTTTACTCCTGTCAAAATCAGATCAAAATGATTGTTGTCCTTGGGGAACTCGGTGGACGAGATGAGTATTCCCTAGTCGAAGCTCTCAAGCAGGAAAAAACTAAAAAACCAGTGTGTGCATGGGTCAGTGAAACTTGTGCAACACTATTCAAGTCAGAGGTACAATTTGGTCACGCGTTTGGGTACGGTATTATGTCTTTTATTACCTCTCTGTAATCATCTCCAAGTTTGTGATTGGCTAAACAGGGTGCAAAGATTGGTGGTGAATTGGAGTCGGCACAAGCAAAGAATCAAGCCCTTCGAGCTGCAGGAGCTGTGGTTCCCACTTCCTATGAAGCGTTTGAAACTTCCATCAAGGAAACATTCGCGAAGTTGGTAAATACTTTCTCCGTCCTGTAATAATTGTCACGTTTGACTTTTCAACATCAATAAGGAGTGTGCTTTATTCGTTTGTGCATTGCTTGTACAATGATAAAATTACACTAGAATTATTTCCTTGTTTAGAAAGGCGACATTTATTTTGGGACGGACAAAAAAAGAAAGTGTGACAAGTATCAAATTTCTTTTCAAAATTCACTTCTAAATGTGTTCTTCCATAGGCTGAGGCAGGGAATATTACTCCCATCAAGGAAGTTACGCCTCCACCATTTCCTGAGGATCTTAACTCTGCAATTAAGAGCGGGAAAGTACGAGTGCCTACTCATATCATCACCACCATATGCGACGAAAAAGGTACTTGCTTGATCACTCTACACTTGATTTAGAAACAATATTGTATCAACTTTTCAAAGATACTCCCTCCGTCCCATAACTATGTGTACAAAATGGGTTTTGCATGGGAACTAAGGGATGAATAGTAGTGGGTAGTTGTTGTGAGTGTGAAAAGTGAAGTAGGAGAGAGAAACTGGGGTAGGGAATAGTAGGTTGATTGGTGTTGTGAGTGTAAAAGTAAAGTAGGAGAGAGAATGAGTGGATGAATAGTAAAGATTCTTTTGCCATTTTAGAAAAGTGTGACTTATCATGGAACACCCAAAATGGCAATTTGTGCACATAGTTATGGGACGGAGGGAGTATTTAATTGTGCCCCATTTAAAAAAAATTAAAATTATCACGATATGCAGCTGATGATCCATGTTATGCTGGTGTGCCAATAATATCTTCCGTTGTCAACCAAGGATATGGTGTGGGTGATGTTATTTCTCTTTTATGGTTCAAACGCATCCTCCCTCACTATTGTACACGTTTCATTGAGGTCTGTTCAGTTAGCTCTGGTCTTTTGTTTTGGTCCTCTTATAGAATTTGCATTCACTCGCTCTCCGCATAGAACTTTGCTGTGTTGGGACATTGAGGTCAAAGAGCCTCCATTTCAATTTCGGAACCTTCTTAAGAATCTTACTTTCAGTTTTGGAACTTTCTAATACGGAAGTCATCATTGAAAAATGAAGATAATAAACTTAATGCTTCACAAATCTACACTTATTACATTCAAATTATATACTCCCTCCGTCCCAAAATGTTGTTCCCTCTTTTTTGACGTTAGTACAAAGGAACTTTGAGCAATAATTTTAGCTTAACTTAATTATCCTAATGAAAGTATGAAACTTGTTATTGTTAGTATTTGTAATGGTGTATTAACAACTTTTATATTTTCATTAGGATAAATAAAATACTCCCTCTGTCCCGCTTTAAGGTTCTTACTTTCCTTTTTAGTCTGTCCCAATTTAAGGTTCTTACTTTGCTTTATTACCTAAAATGGAAAGTGGGACCCACTTGTCATTCTCACAACAAAAAATCCCTACCCACTTTCTCTCTCCCACTTTACTTTTCATACTCACAACATTTATTTTTTCTTAATCTCCATGCAAAGTCAAACTAGGAACTTTAAATTGGGATGGAGGGAGTAAACTAAAATTATTGCTCAAAGTTCCTTCATACTAACGTCAAAAAAAGAGGGAAAAACATTTTGGGACTGGCCGAGTATTTAAAACTATTTTCATCCATAAAATTTTACTTTCAACATGGATTATTTGAGTATAATGGAATTATTTTCATTCGTTGGTGTACTTAATACAGTAACATTTCCTATAGATAAGATGGTCCATAAAGCAACAAGATAATCTTGTCTAGCTTGTTTCTTACCTATTTCTTTTGAACCAGATTTGCATTATGCTGTGTGCTGACCATGGTCCTTGTGTATCTGGGTCCCACAATACAATAGTGACAGCACGGGCAGGAAAAGATCTTGTATCCTGCCTTGTTTCAGGTACTCCCTCCGTCTCAAAATAGATGTCGTTTTGGGAGTTAATTTTTGTCTCAAAATGTTTGTCGTTTGACTATTTTCAAAGCTTTTTTGTTGTTCTATACCAATTATACCCTTAATAATGATAGTGAACTATCTCTTACCTAACCATTTAATTACCTAGGTAGTTGAATTACTTTAGGGGTATTTGAGACTTCTTCACATGCATTAATGACATTTCTTAATATGTGTAAAACACTCTCAAACGACATCTATTTTGAGACGGAGGGAGTACAATATAGTACCCAATTTGTTTTTTCTTCCATTCTACATGAATAGTCATTTCTTTAAATGTTCAACTGAATGTTTTCTTTGACGTGTTGGTCTATTATGGTTATGTTTATTAACTGAGCATATGAAACAGGTTTGCTAACAATTGGTCCCAGATTCGGCGGAGCTGTTGATGATGCTGCTCGATATTTCAAGGATGCTTACGACAGGGTCAGTTTTTGTGGCATTCTCTTAATGATTCAAAAACACATTTTCTGTACTCCCTCCGTCCCATAGCAACCTGCACCATTTTGACCAAATGGTCAACTTAAGTGCAATTTGACCAAGTTCTTATAGAAAATTTGATGATCTTAAAAATAAAATAAAAAATTGTTATTGATTCACCATTAAAAATATTATAGATAACAAACTTTAGATTTTTATTAGAATCATCATATTTTTTATTTTTTACAAAGTGTTTAGTCAGTTGTTACTCTTATTGGGACAAATGGAGTAGTTCAATTTCAAGGATATACAAAACAATAAATCTACAATCATAACAATTTTGACTTGTCAAATGAGACTATTCTTGCGGAGCCGAGTGTTTGGTTATTCTGATTCTTTTTAGGATCTGAAATATATTGTTGTCTTGTCAGAACCTGACACCATATGAATTTGTGGAAAGTATGAAAAAGAAGGGTATCCGTGTTCCCGGAATCGGACACAGGTATATTATAATACATTCCCATTCTTGGGTTTTTGAATTGTCTGCATTTATATCGTAATCTTGAATGGCAAAACCCTGATTTTGAATATGTTGTTTTCAACAATTCAAAAACTTATTGTTTATATCCTTGTTGTGGAAAAGGATCAAGAGAGGTGACAACAGAGATAAGAGAGTCGAGCTACTACAAATATTTGCACGGACTAATTTCCCTTCGGTGAAGTACATGGAGTATGCAGTTGAAGTTGAAACGTACACTCTTTCAAAGGCAAACACCCTAGTCCTCAACGTAGACGGTGCCATTGGGACTCTCTTCTTGGATCTTCTTGCTGGTAGTGGAATGTTCACCAAGCAAGAAATCAACGAGATTGTTGAGATCGGTTACCTTAATGGGCTTTTCGTCTGGGCCCGTTCCATAGGTCTCATTGGGTAAGTTGCCTTTTGCTTAGAGATCTTTTCGACAGTTTCTTACCTCTAACAATCCATTTTATAAATTAATCAGAAGTTAAAGGAAAACATTTTTTATCTGCGAGTGAACTTTCAGTCAACTGGCGCTAGGCTGTTAATACTAGTATTACTGAGTGGACTCAAGATTTGACTCGGCTCAGCTGCGTCAATTTGAGGAGTAAACAAGCCCAGCTTGACTTGGGTCGAAATGATCAGGAATTATATGCTTTCTCAGTCTTGGGATGAGTGTCCATATCTGTTCGTAATCATGAACGAAATTGACAACACATTTTGAAGTGGATTTTTCATTTCTGTTCATAACCACAAAAACACAAATGACAGCATATTTTTGGGACGGAGGGTATGCAGTTATCTGTTTTTTGTTCATAATACTCCCTTTATCCCTAAATAAGTTTTCATTTTCAGTTTTTTTTTTTTTTTTTTTTTTTTTTTTTTTAATATATATACTCCCTCCGTCCCAGCTCACTTGAGACTTTTTTACCAAAACTGGTCAACTTAAGGTCGGTTTGACCAACACTTTATAGAAATATTATTATCCGAACAAAAATTAAAAAAATGTAAAATGACCACCATTAAAAATCCTCTCAATAACAATTTTTAAAAAGTTTTTTGGATCCGAACAAAAATTAAAAAAATGTAAAATGACCACCATTAAAAATCCTCTCAATAACAATTTTTAAAAAGTTTTTTGGAACATAAATATTTCTACAAAGTGTTGGTCAAACCGACCTTAAGTTGACCAGTTTTGGTCAAAAAGTCTCAAGTGAGCTGGGACGGAGGGAGTATATATTAAGGATGTTAGATTTTAAGCATCATTTTTCACATACAAATGAATACTCTTAATGAAGATGTGTTGTGATAGCAAGTGCAAATTAGGACACTATAGTGATTTACAAACTTCTAGGGACATTTTTTATTTTTTGGAAAAAGGACAATCGTCTAGGGATGGAGGAAGAGGTATATTTTTGACTTTCAGCTCGAGTGAAGTCTGAACTTGGCTTTGCTTAATGTGGCTTGCTATCATTCGTTTATGAAGTAGTCAAATCGAGCATGAGCATAGGTTACTTGGCTCGAGTTAGCTCATGCGCGATAAAAGATGAACATTTTTTAAGCCTCTGAATTGTGCTCTTTTACAAGCCTAACTGGTTCTGAGTGGTCAACGCAATTGACCTTTAGACTACTAGATACATAGATACTCAAATTTTCTGCACAGTATTTTTGTTAGCACTGTTTCTTGTTACTGACATATTACTAATTTGTTATTGCAGGCATACTTATGACCAAAAGAGGCTGAAGCAGCCCCTATACCGCCATCCATGGGAAGACACCCTCTACACCAAGTGATGAGTGATACGGGGCAAATGCAGCGGAAAAGAATAGTAAAGAAAATTGATAGAAAAGGATAGGATGCTCACCACTTCAAGGAATCCACCTTGAAGATACAGGGCATAAACAACTCACCACTCTAAGGAATCCACCAAAGAGATACAGGGTTGTGTTTGTTCACCACTAAACGGGAATCCACCGAATAGATAAAGAACAAGAAAAGATGGCACAAAGCACAATCTTATATTTTATAAACTCAAAATCAACTCCCTCTTACAATAACTTTGATAGGGTATTTATAATTTATTTGGAACAACCCTCCAAACATAGGAATACTAAAAATACACTAAGGATAAGCCTAACAATTAATTACATTTAAATAAGATGTATTATTTATCCCAAGATTCATGAAAGTCTAGAAGATAGTCAAATTCGGATGTAGCTGACTTTTGAATAGTCACTCAGTCAAACTGTCATAACTTTCTGTAGAAAATTCCAAATAGTGATCCGAAAGAAGTTCTGGAATCTACACTCAACGGCCTTTCCAATGGCATGCTGCTTGTATTTTTTGGCCGAACCGTTTGTGAGATACACTCTCTTTAAGTTGACTGATTTTATTGAGAGTGTCAAATACCAACATTTAGGATCCTGCGTCATACTCCTCCACTTGAAGAAAATTCGACATCGAATTTTAGTAAGTGCCTTAAGAGAATATGTTATATATCTTCCAAGTATATGCAATGATACCTCTTGAATTTTCTTTTTGTACACTTGGTTAACTTTGAACTTTATAGCCCTTGTGATTGTATCCATCCAATCACACCAATAATGAGTGAGAAAATAATCGATAATGAGTTTCTTGATGTACCAAGAGGATGAAATACTTGAGAAGTTGACATCAAAAGGATCATTGTAACGATCGTAAACTTTAAGATTTCGAAAATTATCCTTTGACCAACTTAATGAAAAAGTACGAAAAACATTTGAAAAATCCTCAAGTAAAGAAGATGAGAAAGATTCACAAATTTGACAATTATCCATGCATTTATCAAAACAAGGCGGAGAACAATTTTCAATTCGATTAAGTGACAATTGCGTAGGAAATTCATCAAAGATTGGAGGCTTGAACTAATCAACAATGGGAAATGGAGTAACGGTATTAGTAAATGGCCAAAAAAGAACATCCATGATCAGTCGAGAAATAGAAATATTTTTTTAAGAAAATAGGAGATGAAGAATAAGGATCGGGGAAATGATATATAAACTGAAACAAAAACACCCACGGACTAAACAACACTAAGAAGGTTGTTTATAACCGAGCTCTAGATACCACTTGATACGGGGAAAACGCAACGGAAAGAAAGATAGAGAAAAGAGATAAAAATGGATAGATATGCTCACCACTTCAAGGAATCCACCTTGAAGATACAGGGCATAAACAACTCACCACTCTAAGGAATCCACCAAAGAGATACAGGGTCGTGTTTGTTCACCACTAAACGGAATCCACCGAATAGATAAAGAACATGAAAAGATGGCACAAAGCACAATCTTATATTTTATAAACTCAAAATCAACTCCCTCTTACAATAACTTTGATAGGGTATTTATAATTTATTTGGAACAACCCTCCAAACATAGGAATACTAAAAATACACTAAGGATAAGCCTAACAATTAATTACATTTAAATAAGATGTATTATTTATCCCAAGATTCATGAAAGTCTAGAAGATAGTCAAAATTCGGATGTAGCTGACTTTTGGATAGTCACTCAGTCAAACTGTCATAACTTTCTGTAGAAAATTTCAAATAGTGATCCGAAAGAAGTTCTGGAATCTACACTCAACGGCCTTTCCAATGGCATGCTGCTTGTATTTTTTGGCCGAACCGTTTGTGAGATACACTCTCTTTAAGTTGACTGATTTTATTGAGAGTGTCAAATACCAACATTTAGGATCTTGCGTCATACTTGATACAGGGAAAAACACAACGGAAAAGAAGAATAAAGAAAATGGATAGAAAATGATAGGATGCTCACCACTTCAAGGAATCCACCTTAAAGATACAGGGCATAAACAACTCACCACTCTAAGGAATCCACCAAAGGGATACAGGGTTGTGTTTGTTCACCACTAAACGGAATCCACCGAATACATAAAGAACAAGAAAAGATGGCACAAAGCACAATCTTATATTTTATAAACTCAAATTCAACTCTCTCTTACAATGATAATTGTAGCCTATTTATAGTTACTTGGAACATCCCTCCAAGCCTAGGAATACAAAAAGATGCTAAAATATTGATTAAACAATTATGATAAAAAGATAAGATAACCTAGAAATTTTAAGAGACTTGTTGAACATGAAGATTTGACCAATTTTCGGATGTACTTGGCTTTCAGACTACCCTGAGGTCAAACAGCCATAACTCCCTCTAGAAAATTCCAAATTCCAATCCGAAAAGTGCTCCAGAAACTAGACTCAAAGATCTTTCTTATTATATTTTTTGTAATTTTTGGCTGAACGAACTGGAAGATACATTATGTAAAAGTGGACTGACTTTATCGAGACTGTCAAATACCAACCATTTGGTTCCCGCGTCATACTCCCCTACTTGAAAGAAAATTCGTCCTCGAATTTTAGAGTGGTGAGTTGTTTATGCCCTGTATCTTCAAGGTGGATTCCTTGAAGTGGTGAGCATATCTATCCTTTTCTATCCATTTTCTTTATTCTTCTTCTCAGTTGCGTTTTCCCCGTATCAAGTGGTATCTAGAGCTCGGTTATAAACAACCTTCTTAGCGTTGTTTAGTCCGTGGGTATTTTTGTCTCAGTTTAAAAATCATTTTATCCGATTCTTTTTTTCCGTCTCTTATTTTCTTATCAAAAAAAAAAAAATCTCAATTCTTCATGGACATTTCTTGGCCTTTTACTAGTACTATCACTCAAGAACAATTTCTTGATTGGTCCTTACCTCCAATTTTTGATGAATATCCTCAAGATCAAAAAGAATTTTCTTTCCATGAATTCAAAAATTGTTCCATACCATGTTTTGACAAATGTATGGATGATTGTCAAATTTATGGATCTTCTTCATCTTCTTTACTTGAGAAAAACTCAAATGTTTTTAATATACTTTCATGGAGTCATTCAAGGGATAGTTTTCAAAATCTTAAACTTGACTTTTGCTACAACGATCCTTTCGATATCGATCATTCAAGCATGCCATTCTCCTTGTTTCTCGAAAAAATCATCATTGATAACTTTCTTGCAACTTGTTGGACCGACTGGATGGATATCGTTAGGAGGGCAATCAAAGTTAAAGTTCGAAAAGTTCTTAATAACAAATTGTCTACAAGTATCTTTAATACCTTACTCAAAATTCGTGGACGAATTTTCTTCAAGAAGGGGAGTATGATGCGGGAGCCAAATGGTTGGCACTTGATAATCTTAATAATTTCAGTCAACTTCAATAGGTTGTATCTATCAATCTACTGGGCCAAACGTTACAAATAATATACCATTGGAAAGGTCTCTGAGTGTAGATTTCAGAACTTCTTTCGGATCACTATTTGGAATTTTCTACAGAAAGTTATGATAGTTTGACTGAGTGACTGTCCAAAAGTCAGCTACATCCGAATTTTGACTATCTTCTAGACTTTCATGAATCTTGGGATAAATAACACATCTTATTTAAGTGTAATTAATTGTTAGGCTTATCCTTAGTGTATTTTTAGTATTCCTATGTTTGGAGGGTTGTTCCAAATAAATTATAAATACCCTTTCATAGTTATTGTAAGAGGGAGTTGATTATTGAGTTTATAAAATATAAGATTGTGCTTTATGCCTTCTTTCTTGTTGTCATCTCTTTGGTGGATTCCATTGAGTATCGAACAACACCCAACTCTGTATCCTTTTGGTGGATTCCAAAGGTGGTGAGTTGTTTTATGCCCTGTATCTTCAAGGTGGATTCCTTGAAGTGGTGAGCATCCTATCCTTTTCTGTCAATTTTCTTTATTCTTCTTTTTCGTTGTGTTTTACCCGTATCAAGTGGTATCAGAGCCTGGTTATAAACAACCTTCTTAGCGTTGTTTAGATACAGGGAAAACGCAACGGAGGTAGAGACCAATCAACAACGGGTTGAGGAGTAACCAAATCGGTAAACGGCCAAACAAAAGCATTCATTATGAGTCGAGAAAAAGAATTATTTTTTTATATATTTTTTTTTGGATAAGAAAAGATGGAGATACCCACGGACTAAACAACACTAAGAAGGTTGTTTATAACCGAGCTCTAGATACCGCTTGATACGGGGAAAACGCAACGGAGAAGAAGAATAAAGAAAATGGATAGAAAAGGATAGATATGCTCACCACTTCAAGGAATCCACCTTGAAGATACAGGGCATAAACAACTCACCACTCTAAGGAATCCACCAAAGAGATACAGGGTTGTGTTTGTTCACCACTAAACGGAATCCACCGAATAGATAAAGAACAAGAAAAGATGGCACAAAGCACAATCTTATATTTTTCCCCATCCTTGTAATCTTTCTTGGTGGATTCCGTTTAGTGGTGAACAAACACAACCCTGTATCTCTTTGGTGGATTCCTTAGAGTGGTGAGTTGTTTATGCCCTGTATCTTCAAGGTGGATTCCTTGAAGTGGTGAGCATATCTATCCTTTTCTATCCATTTTCTTTATTCTTCTTCTCAGTTGCGTTAGAAAATGATAGATATGCTCACCACTTCAAGGAATCCACCTTGAGAGTGTCAAATACCATATGATGCGGGAGCCAAATGGTTGGCACTTGATAATCTTAATAATTTCAGTCAACTTCAAGAGGTTGTATCTATCAAGCTACTGGGCCAAACGTTACAAATAATATACCATTGGAAAGGTCTCTGAGTGTAGATTTCAGAACTTCTTTCGGATCACTATTTGGAATTTTCTACAGAAAGTTATGACAGTTTGACTGAGTGACTGTCCAAAAGTCAGCTACATCCGAATTTTGACTATCTTCTAGACTTTCATGAATCTTGGGATAAATAACACATCTTATTTAAGTGTAATTAATTTTTAGGCTTATCCTTAGTGTATTTTTAGTATTCCTATGTTTGGAGGGTTGTTCCAAATAAATTATAAATACCCTATCATAGTTATTGTAAGAGGAAGTTGATTATTGAGTTTATAAAATATAAGATTGTGCTTTGCCTTCTTTCTTGTTGTCATCTCTTTGGTGGATTCCATTGAGTATCGAACAACACCCAACTCTGTATCCTTTTGGTGGATTCCAAAGGTGGTGAGTTGTTTTATGCCCTGTATCTTCAAGGTGGATTCCTTGAAGTGGTGAGCATCCTATCCTTTTCTATCAATTTTCTTTACTATTCTTTTCCGCTGCGTTTGCCCCGTATCAATGAGTCTTTGAACCTCGTCAGTATAATCTTCCTTGTCGATTTCATTATTGTTATTAGTGTTTTCATTATTTCTGTACGCGATTTGTTGTGATGATTGCTCAAATATTAGACTTTTTCCTCTGACAATTGGAAGGCCGGATGTTTTCGTTCACACGTTTAGGGAGATGATCCCTAAATGTCGATTAGTATACGCATATATATGCATTCTACATTAAAGTGTGCTGGGTGATATCTAGCTCTATTTATTCTTCTTGTTGTGTCCTGTCCTTCCTCTTTCTACTATGGTTTGAACCACTGTACTTTGCTCTACCTTCGCTTTTAACCACCCATGTTTTTTTTAGCAGTTTTAACCACTCTACTCCAAATACGCTTTTACTAAACCCCAAACAACTAAATGACATCCAAAATTGTTAGAAAAAACTAATAAAACCTAACGAGAGTTAACTTTAACACCCTCTAATAACGAACAATTCTAAAATTCAGGAGAGTAGAGACTGAAATCAAGGAGGAATCAAGGCTTAATCGATCAAAAAATATTCAATTGCTGATGAATCCAACATTTTACAAGTAGCCCGATTGAGCTCAAGTTCAAACTTTTTGTAAAGGGCCAACAATGGAGTTTCAAGAGCTCAATTCGAGCTTTCTATCTTGTAATATGTTAGTTGCCATCAACAATTGAATATTTACGCTCGATTAGCCTTTATACCCCCTCAATTTTAGCCTCAACTCTCGTTAAGTTTGTTAGTTTTTCTAACAATTTTGGATGTTGTTAAGGGGTTTGGGTTTAATAAAAGCGTATTTAGAGTAGGGTGGTTAAACTTGCTAAAAATAAACATGGGTGGTTAAAACCAGAGTTAGAGCAAAGTACAGTGGTTCAGAATGTCGATAGGCCTTCTACTATTTCACTGACTTGGGTAATTTAGAAACATACGTTCTTTCTCTTTCATGGATTTCTCTCCTTTTTATTTTTTTTTATTTTAATAATATCTTCTACCATATACTCTTCCCATCTTTAACACTTACACTAAAGTGGCAATATGGTGACGATGAAATATGTTTCTTTGATTATGGTTGTAGTCAACACAAGGGCAAGATAACAAAAACAAAGCCTTGTTTCGAAAAGATTTGCTACTTCTGTCCCTCCATTGATCATCCTTTTTACAACTTCCCAAATCCTCCAACACCAATAACATTTGAATCATCAAAATTGGGGGTACCAAGTTTTATCTCTTCTAATGTGAAAGTTGAAAGTGTGCTATGCACACGGCAATTTATTTTTAGTTTATTAATCTTTAATTTAGATTTGTTACTTTCTTATGTTTTAGTTACTAACTTATTAATTAGTTGTATAGTGTATATCTTTATAGTTTTTGTAGGATCTCACAATATCAAGGATTGGCTCAATTATAGAAAGAATCATGTTGAAGTTTATCTCAAGATCCTTGAGTCAAGATTGCCCAATCAAAGGATATCAATGCCGTGTGTATATATACCAAGGACGGCTGATAGTTTCATTGATCGATTTTGAGGTTTTAGAACGAGAGTCTTTGCTGAGAATCGAGTTTTGTAAGCTTTAGTGTTTTAGTGAATACAACTTGTTAAGAATTGATATCTTGAGTGTTTTAGTTCTTCTTTAAGATAGTCTACTGTAATCGTTGATATTCATATTCTTAATAGAAGAGTTTTATTGTCTTCAGTTCATTACTGAAGATAAGTGTTAATTCCTATTTGTGTTTAATTTACATTCCGCTTGTGTGTGTTGTGGTGTGACTAGTTGTGTGTTCTCACTAAGTCTCACACCACGTCTCTGTTTGGTTGATCTTTCTAGCTATCTAAACTTTCAATTGGCACCAGAGCCACCACTCGATATACTAAGTGAGATCCAGAAATGATAGTCATTATGGAATGTCAGTTGAGTCAGTATCGACCACCTGTGTTGGATGGTACAAACTATGCCTTGTGGAAATCCAAAATGCGTCTGTACATCAAAGCAATTGATGAAAGAGCATGGCGGAGTATCATAGTTGCCTGGACTCCTCCAAGGATGGAAAGTAAGGCTGCAGAGGGTGAAACCTCTGAAGAAAAAGTCTACATTTCTAAACCGGAGAGAAGACTGGACACTGATGAAGTAACCCTAGCAAATTATAATTCCAAAGCTTTGGGTGCCATATCTAGTCATGTGGATGAAGACATGTACAGACTGGTCACCAATCAAAGCATTGCAAAAATGCTTGGGATATTCTTCAAGCTCATGTGAAGGAGATGAAGGAGTGAAAGGCACTAGGTTGAGGATTCTCATGACTAAGTTTGAAAACTTGAGAATGTCAGACAATGAAGATATCAAAAAGCTATTCTGCTAAAATCAAAGATATCTCTAATGAGTGCCTCTCCCTAGGTGATCCTATTTCTAATGCTAGGCTAGTAAGTAAGTTACTAAGAACCGTTACAGAAAAGTTTAACATAAAAATCGCGGCTATTGAAGAAGCCAATGACACTGCCACCTTGGGATATAATGCTCTTGTTGGCAAACTAACCATGTTTGAAATGAATTTGTGCTATTCAACAGCAACACAAGGCTGATAACATAGCCCTGCTATGCTCTTGCTAATGTGTCTAAAGTTCCAAAGGAAATTGAAAGAAATTTCAAAAGAAATTGATAAATCTGAATTGGAAAGTGAGGATGTTGCTTTACTAACAAAGAAATTCACATCTTTTTGTGAACACAAACGTGAAAACAAGTTTCCACCTAAGTTTCAAAATGGTGGAGATAAGTTCAAAGAAGACACTGAGAGTAGTTTCAAGAGGCCTGGGAGCTTTACCAAAAAGAAAAGTGATAATATTCAGTGTAGAGCCTGCAAAGGCTTTGGTCACTATGCTAATGAGTGTGCAAACACTCTGAAGAAAAAGGGTATGAGTCTAACTGCAACCCTAAGTGATAGTGAGGATGAGATGAGACTGCTCTCATAGCTGTCATTGACTCAGATTCTCTAAATCACTTTACATTATGGTGAGTATGGTGAACATCTCATCTTCGGTCACAACTCTGACTGCACTTAAATGCTTCAAATCCACCACTAATGAAAATACAGAGGAAGACGAGGGTGAAGAGAACTATGGAGAACTTCATGAAGCCTACACGGGATCTCTTTGCTGATTGGGAGAAACGTGTAGAAAAAAATTGCTGTTTTTGAAAAAGTGAACCAGAAACTTCTTGAGGAAAACAATGCTTTCAAAAGGAAACTTGAGAGAGTGTCTAAGGAAAATGATGACCAAAAGGAAATCATAGGAAAACTGGAGGTTATCATCACCAAAGGTGAAATGGAAACTTGAAAAGTTAAGTCTAAGCTTGAAAAGGCTGATGAAACCTTCACTAAATTGAACACTGGAAAAGCAAAACTAGATGAAGTGTTGAGTATTGGAAGCTACTCTAGAGTTTGGTAAAGGGTATAACAATGTTTTTGTCATAGAAGAAGCATCTGGTTCAAAAAGTCAAAATTTTCAAAAGAGTGATAGACTAGGAAGAAACGTTTTGTTTGTCATTACTGTTTTATCCTGGTCACATCAGACCTTTTGTTTTCAGAGATTAAGGGATGCTGGAGAACCAGTGCCACAAGTGAGAAGGCAGGTTGTCGCGCCCCGACCCGTGGTCCTACTTGGCCCCACGCCCGGGACACGCGAGGAAGACGTCGTAAAGCAACTCTAAGAAATTTTTCGAAATATATTTTCTTAAAAAGGTTCACACAACCAAAACGTTACCCAAAACATTACTTTAAGTCACAAAACAAACTTTCTCAAATGAGTACTTAGCCACTTGGCTATAACAAACTTTACTTATAAAATTTACAAGCACGAACACCAACCAAAAGAGATGATACAAATAACTGAGTCACGGGTACACTACCTAAAGTATTACATTTACATAATGTATCCTTTATACATATCACTTCCCAAAAGTCTTACAAAATATCTCTTTACCAACGTCTCGCCCTGTGCGCTGTGACCTATTCCCTGGACTCCTTCTTATCTAAAACGGTAAACAAATAAGGGGTGAGAATAAATCTCAGTAAGTTACTAAAATGCAACTACATTACATGCTAATATGATGATCATAAAGAAACAATATTAACAAATAAGCGTATAACACATAGCACATAACATGAGAGGCTCCCTATCGCCAACCGTCCCATACCGGTTGGAAATAACGACCAACTCATCATGCAACACATAAAGCGGAAATAAACACTCATACGTGGATACTGAGCCAAGGTTCTCAAACCAAACAATAGCCATCTGAGAGGCATCAACTGAGCAGCATCGAAGAGCTGAAACGGGTTCCGGAACCAAACAACAACAACAACACAACGGGGGGGGAAAGACACAAAGTCATAACCCAAAGTGCCCAACCTTTGGCCTAAGGAAGGGGGGTTAAAAAATGGGAAACCAATGATAGGAGCTTATAATGTACTTGGCTCGGAGACCATTATAATCCCTATCACTGCCCAAAACACACACAAAAGTACCAGCTGGACTTTACAGCACAGCACATATAGAAATACTTGCTTAAACAACAATCAGAGACAATGATTCCAATGTAGGGAACCATGCCAAACACATCAAGAAGATGAACCATCAACACATCACAAAGTGTCAACAATGCTCAATAATCAATTACTAACATTTCACAACCACTTGTTTTCACAAAGGAACCAATTCTACCATTTTAGTGATCCACAGCAATCATCTAAGTACTTAGGACATACCCAAAATCTAGACCAAGATTGACCTCTAAAACCCCTTGGTTTGAAAACTCTCAACTTTATCAGAAGATGGGCGCGGTCGCCCAAAACTGGGCTGTGCGGCCGCCCAAAATGCTCTGCTCCAAGAAGAAAAACCCTTCAGATAGATGTGTGCTTCCGCGCACGCCCAATTTTGGCGGCCGCCCACATCACCTGGCAGAACAAACAACTTTACCAAAATTCACCTTTCATTTACAACCCAAAAATACCAATACTTGCAACCCCTAAACTTTGCAACTTTCACCAAAGCTAAAACTCAGCCTAAGAACAATACTAACACCAAATTCTATAGCATTCACAACAATAACAAGTAGGTAACAAGTTCTTACTACTCCTTATGTCCCAAAATTACAAATATAATTAAAACATACCAAAAACATTATTTCACAAACCTACTAGACATATATAACATGTTATATCCATTTTATTAGTACAACAAACATTACCATATTTTCCCAATACTACAACACCCATTTGTATTAAACATTTCCCACATGCAACAATTTATTACTACTCCCTCCGTTTCACAAATATCATTATAATTTTTTAATATACTAATATACAAATTTAGAATACTTTCACTTCTTTCCCCGTCCCATAAGTAACAGTATAATTTTATAAACATTTATTTAACCTTTAACTAAAGATATTATTTTACGTCCCACGAGTAGGAGTATAACATATAAAGCATATATAATGTTGCATCCTCTCATACTCCCCCAAACCAAAAACTACTATACCCATATACCCACTTCCCACAAATAACAAAGTCTATAACCAGTTTTACTACTCCCTCTGTCTCAAAATTACAAGTATATAAAAGTATACCCAAAACATTATTTTATAACATATAAGCATATATAGCATACTTATGACCATTTTAACATTTAAAGGGGGGATTAGTAACTTACCTATTTTTCGGAAATGAGTCAAGAAAAATATATTGTTCGGTAGATATGATCTATTCAACTCCCGAACATTATATATAATTAGATTTGAAATGGAGTAGTAAATTAAAAGAATGAAAATTAAAAATGAAGGAAACCTTACCATTATCTTCTGCTACAACAATGGAGAATTCTCAGGGAAAAGATTTGGGAAAGTTGTGGTGTGCCAACGCAGGGGAGGGAGGGATGAAGAGGTGAGTTTATGCCATTTTCAACTTTCTATTTAAGCCCCTCTTTCTTCCAAATTGAACAACCAAGCCCTTGAACCTTATTTTATACTTGGCCCATAAAATTCCACAAAAACACACTTAACTCCCAAAACAAATGTACTACTAACTCTTTAACTAACTCAAATAATCAAGTAAGATGTGCAAATTCATTAATATGATGCAACAAATAAAATGCACACATAATTTTAAATTTAAAATTCTCAAAAAATATAAAATAATTATAAAATAAATAGAACTGATTTTTGGGGTCGTTACACAGGTGACATCTCACCATGCTCCTCAGCATCAAAACAATGGTAAGTTTGTGTGGGAAAGTCAAGAGATCTGAGGAATGCAAAGTTGTTCTCACCTCTCTAAAAGGAGTGTGTCAAGCTCATGGTATTTGACAGTGGGTGCTCAAGGCACATGACAGGTAATGTTGAATACTTGTCTGACTACTCTCCATAAGCGGAGGAAATGTGAATTATGGGGGGGGAGCCCAAGGTAAGATTGTTGGTAAAGGCACTCTTTGCATTGATCATATGCCAAAACTAAAGAATGTCTATCACGTAGAAGGACTGAAAGCTAATCTCATAAGCATAAGTCAACTATGTGATACAATCTTTATGTTCGGTTTGATAAGCATGAGTGCCAAAGTTTGAGATAATTCTGATTCCTGTCTATTCACTGGCACTAGATCACAGGATAATTGCTATACCTTTGGAAGCAATCTGTCCTGTCTCTCAGCCAAAAAGGATGATCTTGAGTTGTGGCATCAAAAATTGGGTCATGCCAGCATTAGGAAAATGGAAGAGTTGGTTCGGTTTAATGCTGTGAAAAGATTTGCCAGACTGAATTTTAAAAACTTGTGTGTGTGGTCCTTGTCAAAAGGGTAAACAGACTAAAACACCCCACAAAAGGGTCACTCATAGTTCTGCCACTAGGAATCTTCAACTAATACACACTGATCTTATGGGTCCCATTGAGGTTGAGAGTATTGGTAAGAAAAAGTATTCTTTTGTGTGTGTTTGATGATTTTTCAAGGTATACATGGGTGTTGTTTTTGAAAGAAAAGTCTGAGGCAATTGGTTTTCAAAATCTGGTACAAAAAGGTGAGGAATTTGCATGGAGAGAAAGTTGTGAGAATCAGGTCTGATCAGGAACTGAGTTGAAAATTCTCAGTTCACTGAGTTCTGCAATTCCAAAGGCATCACTCATGAGTTCTCTGCCCCTAAGACACCCCAACAGAATGGGGTGGTTGAAAGAAAGAATCGAAACTCTCCAAGAGATGGCACGTGTTATGCTTAGTTATAAAAACATCTCAAAGCGATTCTGGGCAGAGGCTCTCAATACTGCCTGCCACATTGGCAATAGGGTTTACTTGAGAGTTGGTTCCACCATGACTCCTTATGAAATACTTTTGGGAAAGAAGCCAACCCTCAAGTATTTCATGTGTTTGGGTGTGTTTGCTATGTGTTAAATGACAGGGAACATTTGTCTAAATTTGACTCCAAAAGTGACAAAGGGGTGTTCTTGGGGTATTCCACAAACAGTAGGGCATACAGGGTGTATAACCTTAAAACCAA
>JAOWBW010002309.1:45661-96313 GCA_026119855.1 Campanula takesimana
AACTTGTGATAGTGCCACAACTTCTTTAAGTATTGTAACTGTATGTTGAAAGTGTACAGTTAAGTTATTGATGATTAGCCTTCCATTGAAGTATTTGTTTGGCTCCGTTCTTTCGGTCATCTCTTCTTAGTACCCGGAGAGATCCCGTATGAACTTACTGAGCATTGTTCGCTCACCTCTTTCTTTATATATTTTTCCCCAGGTAAAGAGTACAGGTAATGGACAGATCGCAAGGAAAAGCGGCCTTTGATTCATTGAAGTATTTAGATAGTTATTTTGATTATTGTAGAGCTAGTGGGGGCAAGAAAGATAAAGTAAGAAGCTAAAGTCACTCTTCTGTGGGTCGACTAAGTAAACTACCTGACAAGAGAGAGAGTCTTATCTCAGCTCACAGCCTCCTCTTGCTTTTCCTCTCTTCTATCTTTACTTGGAAGACTGACGCGCAAATTCTCATTGGATCTCGGTTGTTCTGTCCTATTCAAAGGCTGCTACTTCTTCTGGCCCAAGAGCATGGTACCTGGCCCATCCACGAATATTCTAAAAGCAGTGGAAGGTGAGGATCTTTGCCATTGCAAATCCTCTGTTTCAGCCCGTAGTCCGGCCTTTACATGATTGGGTGATGGATGTGCTTCGTCGTCTTCCGACTGACGGGACATATAAGCCCCTCCTCGGTTCTGGTTCAGGAAAGGGTTAAGGCAAATGCGAAATTTCTCGTTCTCAAACAAATCTGCACTTTTGTTCTAAAATCGACAAGAAAGATTAGACTTCGGAAGCTGCCGCTATGGTGGGCCTGGTTTTGATTATTATTCCGTAGCGGATCAACTTCTGCGGGAAGAATTTGATTATCGGACTTAGGCTCCTGAGCGTTCATGAGGTCAGTTAACAGCCGACCGCTCTACCACTGTACTAGCCGTTAAGTTTGAAAGACAGTTATTGTTCCGCATTATTTTGAATTGTGGTTAGATGATACTAGCCGTTACGATGAATGTTGGGTTTGAATTATGTTTGACGTTTGGGATTTTCCCTGGTTTTTGGGATAGTTATTATTTAATTAAAGATTGTTTCTATTATTGGAAAGTTTTGTGTCGTTACAGAAAATATGTGAAAAAGTAAGTGTTGTGAGTGTGGTAGTAGAAGAGAGAAAATAAGTTAGTGGATAGTTGTTGTGAATGGATAGGAGAGAAAAAAATGAACATTTTGGATAAGTAGCAAAAGTATGGGACGCTCAAAATGGAAATAAGTAGCGATAAGTATGGGACGGAGGGAGTATCAAGTATGAGTAGGCATTAATAACAATTCTCAGCAAGTATAATACTAGTATAATTTAAATCACAGAACCCTCAAATAGCAGAATCTCCGATTCTCAATGATATTCAGCAATCAATAAAAACTTACTAAACATTTCAAACAAGTTCATATTCCCAGTACCACCAGCATGGCACCATTTGTTTTCTTAAAATAACATGTAAATCAGTAAAATCACCAATTCACATTCACAATTCATTTCCACAATTATTTAGGCTACTAAGAATAAACAAGAACAAAGCAATTAGGTTTTTATGGTACAGCAATTAACGCAAAGAAAACAATAAATTGAAATGGGGGAACATACTAGGTTTTGCGGAATTCCTCCTGAGCCAATTCCCGCTCGGCGGCTTTCACTTTTTTGGCAGCGGCTTTAGCAGTCCTGCGCTCCTCATTAGCGATTCGAAGAGCCTCCTTCTGGCATCGTCTTCCTTTTCTTTTCTAGCCTCTGTAGCTCCATTTCCTGAATGTACACCTTGCGAACCTCCTTCACTTTCTTTGCGTACTCTCGCCGGAGCTTGGCGAGTTGTGCTTGGGCCTCCTTGGGATTTTGGGGTTTTTTCCAGCTGTTGGGATAGTCGCTGGGAGAGAGGAATTCGTGGTTGCGCTGGTGGTGGTTATGGTGTGACTGGCCGGTGGAGGTGGCGGTTGTGGTGGAGAGGCAGCGGTGTGGTTGTCCGGTAAGGAGGGCTTTTTTTAGGGTTTGAGAGATTGGTAAGCGGAGTAAGGAGCGGGCGTTCGTCATGGATGTCGATCAGCAACAGGAGAGTGCGCCTGTGTGCGAGGGAGACAGGGACGGAACATAAAATAATGGGCTTTGGTCATAAGAGCTTGAGGTGTATATGATTCGGTTTTGGGGTATTTACGGACCGAACCACTAATCATAGGTTTGCGAAAATTCAAACTGAACCGAACCATGAAATATTATAAATCGAATCAAACCAATCTGTTATGGTTTGGTTCGGTTTGGTTCAAACCACGGTTTAATTACGTGGCTCAAACCGCGGTTCAAACCATAGTTTAGACTACGGTTTGTGATTTTTTAATTTGTGTGTAGTGATGTTGATTCTAGTCATTGTTGGCGATTTTATGGCGATGTTTAACAGTGGAGGTGGTCGTTTGTGTTGAGCTCATAGTGGGTGGTGATTGTGAGAAGGTGGTGATGAATAATATTTTTGATTTCACCATTTATGGAGGAAAATGTGGCAAGGAAGATGAAGATCTCAACATTTGTTCGTCTGGAAGTGTGAAGAAGACGGCGGTAGAAGACTAGTGTTTTTAAAAAAAAAATTAAAAAATGTGCCAAAACGACGTAGTTTTGAGCTTAAGATGATAAGCAAGTTCCCCATGGGAAATTATTTTCCACGTAGTTTATTTCGCATGCCAGCTAGGACTAGGGGTGTCAACGGTTCGGTCTGAACCGCGGTTCAGAACCGAACCGAACCGAACTATGCGGTTTGGTTCGGTTTTTAACATGAATGGTTCAGTTCTGTTTGAAAAATTCACAAACCACACGGTTCGGTTTGGTCTGCAGTCTGACCCCTCCAAACCAAGCAAACCGAACCAAACCGTTCTAAACCGAACCAAGGTCTGAACCGCGAGACCGAACCATGGTCTGAACCGCCAGACCGAACCGCGGTCTACACCGTTGAACCGAACCATAGATTAACTATTTGTATGCATCTCCTCACTCTCCCCCTTTCTTTCCTTCTCAATGTGGGAAAATGTATTAACAGTTAACACTGTCTTACCCAAAACCATTCCATGAAAATGATCAAGCACATCAACAAGACAAAACAATAATCAACCCAATAATTAAATTCTTTAACGAGTTTCTCATATTGTGTTCTTACCCAATAATTAAAGAACATAGGGAGATCTCGGTTCCACCACTACCGCCACCATTGTCATCTTCACAACTGGGTTAAGCATATTCACAACTGGATTAAGCATATTCACAACTGAGTTTGGGATTCAAAGTGATTGTTGGGCATCTTCACTCCGCCTCCACCGGTTCCACCACCACCGCCACCATTGTCATCTTCTGAATTTGGCTGGGTTAAGCATATTCACAACTGAGTTTGGGATTCAAAACGAAATACTAGAAAAAACAAGTATTGTCGAATCCGCTTCAGGAGCCTCCTTGTTTTGGTCAGATTTTGGGATCTAACTTGAAGGAATGAAATTGGGTACAATGGAATGTGATTGTAAAGAATTCAAGAATATGATGACACAATAATTAACGAGGAAAGCCCTTGAACAACTTGTTCGCCGACATAAAACCTCAAAGATGAAATTTTATTAATGATAATGAAAGTACAATGAGATGAATAAGTGTTGTTGCAGAGAATTCAAGAGTAAGAGTGCGTGTGTGCATTACAAATTGGGTGTCACTATTTATACTAAAATAAGAGATCACGAACTACGTAGTTGAGCCACATTTCTCGGGAGGTTTGTTGAGAGTTATCCACATTCGAAGTAGATTAGCTCGACTCCTTGATTTGACCAAGTCTTGTTTTGGGTCATGGTTGATACTGATCATGCTCCATTATTTTCGTAATAGTTACCTAAAAATAGGAAGAGATAATTATCTGCAAAATAAACATGCGTTTTAATCAAGTTGCATATATCAGGATGCAGGATGTCTTAGCATGTTGAAGACTTCAAGATGTTGGTGCAGCACAGATTTTTATCCCCAACAATTGCCCCTGATTTTTGAAATTTAAAAATAAGAAAGAGGGAGTTTTAAAAGTCAAAAATCATCTTAAAACTGCTGGCAACCACTTTTGTATGAAAGGATGAGACGTGGCGGTTGCATAGAGTAATAGGTCTATAACTCCTTCTAGGAGTCTATAACCGCTAGGATTATTTAAAGAGGGCATCTCTTTAACTTCGTCTTCTGCAAAGAAAAGCTCTCGAGGGTTCTACAATTTCTCCATCGGTTTTGGTGAGTTTCTATTAATCCCTTCTCAAATTCTTATATTTTCGTTTTTAAGATGGAGGGTCTTCCTGGGGGTTTACTTGTTTAGGGTTTATAGACCATCCTGATGATGAGAGATGTGAAATTACACCGGCTGATGTTGAAGATTTGAAGAAGTATTTTCCAGAAGGTGCTGAATTTCTGGAGCCTAACGCCCTTATGACCTCCGACTGTGTTTCTAGTGAATGGCTTAGCTTTTTAGAGTATCCTTTCTTGATTGGCCTCACATTCCCTTTCCCCCTTCTATTGCGCGTTTTTTCGAAATCACAGGTCTAGACTTTACCCAGTTGATGCCAGTTGGGTGGAGGAATCTGATAACTTTGGAAAGGTTAAGTGCTGATATGGGTTTGAAAGTTGATTTGGAGGAATTAGGTTTTTGCTATGATTTGAGGTCACATGGGAGCAAAAGTTTGAATTTAGGGTTAAAACTAAGGCTAATAATTTGGTTACAGAATCGACAGATAAGGATAGAAAATGGAAAAATAGGTTTTTCTATGTGAAGAGGTCTAGTCTGGAAGGGGTTGGAAGTTTCAATTCGTTCTGGTTGGATGAAGGTAGGGTCAAGTTGATTTCTCTTATTTATCTTCTACATATCATAAGTCCATGATAAATTCTGCATCTAACAACTTGATTCTAATCTTGCAGTTCTGAAACTTGATGACCTATTCCCAAGGCGAAAAGATACTCTGAGTATTGTTGAAGCTGTTTGTGCATTATCACCAAAGAAGCGTAGGTTTATCCGTCCTGTTTCTTCGTTTGATCAAGGTGAAGTTGAAGAAGAGAAGAGTTCAAGCAAGACTTTACAAGCTGGTCCATGGATGTCGTCTGGTAAGATTTTACTCTTTCATTTATGTTAACACAAGATATCCATAGTAATTATGTATTTGATTGTAGCTACTCCTTCGCAAGTGAGTCTAGGTGGTGTTAGCAATTTGATTGCTAGGTTCAAGAAGCCAAAGAATGAAGATGTGAAATCTCTTATCCCGAAGCCTGAGAGTTATAAACCAAAGTTAATGATTGGAGACATGGTAGCTTTTAAGAAGAGGAAGGCTGACCTTATTGACTTGGATGCCTCGGAACCTTTTGAGAAGAAACTTGTTAAAAAGGTAACTTTGATTATTCATGCTAATAGATTCTTCATTCAATGCCTGAATTACCCTGCTAATTGTAGGTTCAAGATGCTACGAACATGCTGGCTAGTGAAGTTCAACTTTGGAGAGGAAAAGCATAGGCGTCCTTTCAGGCTAAACAAGATGCTGAGGAAAAGTTGCTGGAAAAAGATTCTAAAATTGCTGCTATGGGGGAAGAGATCAAGAAGAAGGAAGGAGAAATCAGAGAATGGGTAATAAGGGTAGCTGAGATGAACAAACTGAACAGAGAGGGATTGGAGGCTTTAGAAGAACGATTGACCAGAGAAGCGGGCAAGATGGTGCTTGAGGCTAGAATTCAGATAATTGAAGAGTATCAGGCTGGGAAGCATACAGAGTGGAATCTTGATGATGAACAGGCTCCATTAAGAGGGATCAAGGAGGAAGAAGCTGGAGAAGTCAGTTCCAAGCCTCAGGATGCTGCTGCTGAGCAAGTGGGTGAAAATCAAGATCTCAAATTGGATATTTGAAGGGTAAGTTATTCCGTTGTTCCTGCAGGATGTTAGGTTTCTAAACAATTTATTTTAAGTTTTTGGTTTCTGAATAGAGGGGGTGTCCTCTAAGACAGTTTAAAAAAATTTTAGGATGTAATTTGGTTTTTGTTGGGACAAATTCCCTGTTTGAACTTTGGTCCACTCATGTTTTGTAATAGCATGGGTTGGATCTTTTGGATGTTCTGTTAAAGTAGTTCAGTATGTTTGAACTTTTTATTTTGGTGTTTTGGTTGTAAAACTGACTTAATAGTGCCACATTTTGGTAAGAAATTAACAACTTGTTGAAGTTGTCTTTTCAATATGCATGATGTAACATGTAGTTACTAGTAGTATGAAATGAAAAAAATGCCTTTAATCTTTTTAAACTTCTGTCATTGATAACATGTAAATGTCACAACCAATTGTAAATAACTTGAGTTCACAAGTTGAATAAGTCCAAGATGGAAATCAATATGTACAAAGTACATTGGCCAGCTTGTAACTTAGTCAAATGTTAAAAACGTGCGCACGGGCGAAGGTGTTTGAACCTTTAAACTTAAGAAAGATGTATGATCTTTAAACCTTTGAAAGGTGAAAACCTTTAAACCTGAGTTCAAATGTTTGGGAAAGGATGTGTAAAATTAACATTTAAAAGTACTTACTTGAATTATTTGAACACGTTGGACTTTCATCCAGCATTTTGTCATCAAGTTGATTATATATTGAACAACCCTGGTTGTTGATTCCAGCATACCGTTTGAACATGTCGATTATGTTAACCTAAGTTGGAACTTTGAATTGCCTTGCAAAACAAACACATGTTAGGGGTGGGTGTTAGCTTAGCTAACACCCCTCCGATGCTTAAGTCAGTAAGTGTTCGAAAAAGATAATCAAATTTGAAATTACATAATGGAAACTAGGTTAAAATAGATCATACCTGGTTTTCGGGATTGAATGGACAAGCTACAACTTACATGTAGTATGCTTTAAGATGAACTGCATTCCAGCTTCTTGGTACCTGATGCCATCCAAGGTGGAAAGCCAGTATGCGCCTTTTCCAGCTTCTGCGTCAACTAGGTAGGGACCTTCCCATTTAGCTGCAAGTTTGCCCGCGTTCAACTGTCGTGTATTCTGAAAAACCTTTCTGAGGACCATGTCTCCAACCTGAAACCTTCTAATACGGACATTCTTGTTGTAAGACTTGGAGATCCTCTGCTGATAGGCTGCCGTCCTGATTTTAGCTAGGTCTCTAAGTTCATCTATAGTATCAGATCTTCTGCAAGTATAATCTGGTTGTCCTCTGGAGTTATTAAGCCATATCTAGCCGTTGGGATGGAAAACTCTACTGGAATCACAGCTTCAGTTCCATAAACTAGGGAGAAAGGAGTTTGGCCTGTTGCATTCTTAGGAGTTGTCCTGTCTGCCCATAATACTAGTGGTAACTCTTCTGCCCATCTACCCTTCTTTTGATCAAGACGTTTCTTGAGGTTGTTCACGATCAACTTGTTGCTTGATTCAGCTTGACCATTGGCTTGAGGATGTACTGGTGTAGACGTGATCAACTTGATTCCCCATCTTGTACAGAAGTCTTGAGTCTTCTTGCTGATGAATTGGGAACCATTGTCACAAATAATTTCTGAAAGGACTCCAAACCTGCTGATGATATTCCTTTTTAAGAATGAAATTACTTCTCTATCTCTAACTTGAACGAATGCTTCAGCTTCTATCCACCTCGAGAAATAATCAGTCATAGCCAACATAAATACTTTGCCCCCAGGTGCCTTAGGAAACTTTCCAACAATATCCATTCCCCACTGAATAAAGGGCCAATGTGATAGTATAGGATGAAGAGGCTCAGCAGGTTGGTGCAGGATGTTGCTATGTCTCTGAAAAGCGTCACATTTCTGAACATATTTGATTGCATCTTGGCGCATAGTTGGCCAATAATATCCTGTTCTCAATGCCTTAGAAGATAATGATTTTCCCCCTGAATGATTGCCACATTCACCATCATGTAGCTCTTTCAAAACTAGTTCAGCTTGTAGGGGCTCCAGGCATCTCATGTACAAACCTGTAAATGACTTACGAAACAGTACATTATCAATTAAAATAAATCTTGATACCTTTATCCTGAAAGCTTTAGTATTCTTGACACCTTGTGGTACTGTTCCATCCTGTAAAAACTTTTTTTATGGGCAGTGTCCAAGATGTCACTTCGTTCAAGAGGCTAATCGCCGTATCAGGTTGATCAACAACTTGATTTGCCTCAGGTTGATCTATTGCAGGATGTAGAATGTGAATGATAGGAATGGTATTGTTTAACCTGCTCCTGCAACTTGAACCTAAGTTGGCTAATGCATCAGCTTCAGCATTTTCCTCCCTTGGGATTTGTTGGAACGTCAATTCTTCAAATTGTCCAGCCAATGATTTAACATGATGCAAATAACTTGACATCCTACTGTGCTTAGCTGTATAAGATCCATTGAAGTGGTTAACCAACAACAAGGAATCACTATAAACATTGAGGAATTTAACATTTAGACTTAAAGCAGTAACTAAACCCATGATGAGGGCCTCATATTCAGCCTCATTATTTGTAGCCTTGAACTCGCAAGCCACAGCTTGAGGAATTAGTTCTCCTTGAGGGGATATTAAGACTATACCCAAACCTGTGCCCCTTGCATTTGATGCTCCATCTGTATAAAGCGTCCAAAATCTAGGAGAGTTTGACCCTTCAAGTTGTTGGACTTCATGTTCAAACTCAGGTTGGAGGTCGGGACTGAAATCTGCCACAAAGTCTGCTAAGGCTTGTGACTTGATTGCAGTCCTTGCCTCATACTAAGTTGTACAGACCACTTTGCCATTCTGCCGGACATCTCAGGTTTTCTCATCACGTTCCTGATAGGATAGTTAGTCCTCACAATAATAGGATGAACTTCAAAGTAATGGCGTAATTTAATAGAAGCAGTTATCAAAGCGAGTACAAGTTTTTCAAGATGGGAGTACCTGGTTTCTGCATCTAGAAGATATTTACTTACATAATAAACAGGAAGTTGTGAACCATCTTGTTCTCTTGCCAATACTCCGCTGACTCCATTTTTTGAAACCGAAAGGTATAGATATAAAGTTTCACCTGTTTGTGGTTTAGAAAGCAAAGGTGGAGTAGCAAGATACTCCTTAAGCTGGTTGAAGGCTGCTTCATGCTCTTCTGTCCACTGGAACAACTTGTTCTTTCTGAGTACTTCATAGAACAGCCTGCATCTGTCAGACGAATTGGAGATGAACCTGGTTAGAGCAGCAACTTTGCCTGTAAGCCTTTGTACTTCTTTGATAGTCTTTGGAGACTTCAAGTTGATGATAGCTTTGATCTGTTCTGGACTCTCTTCGATACCCCTCTTGGTCACCATATAACCGAGGAACTTTCCAGCCTTAACACCAAATTTGCATTTTGAAGGGTTCAGCTTCATGTTGAATGCTTCTCAGATGTCAAAAGCCTCCTTAAGATCTCTGGCATGGTCTTCAATGCACTTAGACTTTACCACCATATCATCGATGTATACCTCCATAGTTTTACCAATCTGATCTTTAAACATCATGTTGACTAATCTCTGGTAGGTTGCTCCTGCATTTCTCAATCCAAAAGGCATTACAAGAAAACAATAAATACCATCTGGAGTGATGAACGCTGTGTCTTCCTGATCAGAAGGTTCCATTTGAATTTGTTGAAATCCTGAAGAAGCATCCATGAATGTTAAGACCTCATGGCCTGCAGTTGCATCAACTAGGGAGTCAATGTGAGGTAAGGGGAATGGATCTTTAGGGCATGCTTTGTTCAAGTCTGTAAAGTCCACACAGACTCGCCATTTACCTTTCTTCTTCTCTACAACTACCACATTGGCCAACCATCTAGGGTAGTCAACCTCCCTGATCATCTTTGACTTCAGCAACCTTTCTACTTCTTCTCTGATAATCTGATTACGCTCATGAGCGAATTTCCTTCTTTTCTGGTGGACAGGTTTGGCATTTGGATCAATGTTCAATTTGTGGGTAATAACATCTTTGCTAATTCCAGTCATGTCTTCATGCTTCCAAGCAAAGCATTTCAACCTGCTCTTCAAAAACTCAATGATTTCTACTTCTATATCAGGAGGTAAGTCTGCACCTATGAGAACTTTGACATCGGGATTAGAAGGATCAAGTTGTACTTCATTGATATCGAATTCAGAGGCTTCCAGTACATCCCGTGCCTTTCGCTGTAATTGTTATGCCTGCCTAGGACTGCTTGCTGCTTTCATCGACACCTTGTAACATTCCTTTGCTGACTGCTGATCTCCTGACACCTTTACGACTCCCCAAGGTGTTGGCAACTTGAGGCACTGATGGTAAGTTGAGGGTACTGCTTTTACACTATGAATCCATGGTCTTCCCAAGATGATATTGTAAGATGATTGACATTCTATAACACAGAACTTCTCCATGGAATTAATCCCTTTAACATATACTGGGAAAGTGATTTCTCCAAACGTATGCTTCGTTTCACCACTGAATATAACTAAGACAGACGAGCACTTAGTCACATTCTCAAGTGGGATACCCATTCCTTTTAAACCATCGGTTGTCACGATGTTGACCGAACTGCCATTATCAATCAAAATACGTTTAACCAAACAGTTTCCAACCTGAAGGCTTACGACCAATGCATCATGGTGAGGATCCTGGATGTTGCCCCTATAATCTTCATCAAGGTGATCTCTTGCCCCTTGTCTTTGCTCACATATCTAGATGGCAAGTAAGACCTATCTTCTTTGGCATCTGCAGCACGACGTTTTGCAGCCGAATAAGTTGTTCCACAGATATCTGAGCCGCCACTTATCATGTTGACCACTCTGGTTGGAGGTGGATGAGATGGTGGATTCTCAGTTTGCTTCTCCTGGCTGTCTGCACGGTCCTCAATACGCCCACGCCTTCCACCAAGCAATTCTTTGAGGAGACCTTTGGACAACAGATGGCTAATCTCCTTTCTAAGTGCAATACAATTCTCTGTAGTATGCCCAAAGTCTTCGTGATATGCACACCACTTGGACTTGTCTTTCCATATTGAAGGTTTATCAGCCTTCTTGGGCCATCTTGCTTTCTCACCCAGGTTGTCCATGGCATTGATCAATCCTGCAATATCAACAGAGAAACAATAGTCATCTATTCTGGGGTATGAAGAATCATCATCCTCATCATTATCATCTACAACATGAATTTTAGAGGAATCAGGTTTAGAGTAGGGTTTTCCCCTATTAGTTCTGGCATGAGATGTTTCCATCTTGACGCCAAAATGGAATGAGTCTGATTTGCCACTGGAATGGTCTGAAGTTGTATTCTTCTTTGTCGTTTTCTCCTGAAGCAACTTGTCTTCTTCCAATCTGATGAATCTGGATGCTCTGGTTCTGACTTCATCCAACCTTTTGCAAGGTGTCATGACTAGATCATCGTAGTAGGGTGAGTCCTTTTTGAGTCCCATCCTGAATGCTTCTATTGAAGTAGTAGTATCCAGGTTGGTGATGGTCACTGCTTCCCTGTTGAACCTACTGAGATAATCTTTGAGAAGCCCATCAGGTTGCTGGACCACCCTGTAAAGATCACTTGTCAGTTTCTCAAATACCCTGTTACAAGAAAACTGATTAGTGAACATATTGATAAGTTGAGCATAGGATCCAATAGAGCCTAGAGGCTGGTTGATCAGCCAACGCAAGGCCGCCCCTGTAAGAGTTGAGCCAAAGCCCCTGCAAAAACATGCTTCCTTATACTGAGGTGGGATGTGGACCACGTCCATCTTCTCCTGATAGAGTGCAACATGCTCGGCTGGGTCAGTGGTACCATCATATTGTTTCATATGGGGTGGATTGAAATTTTTAGGGATAATGACATCGGCTATAGCTGGAGCAAAACGAGACTCATTGAAACAGGTTAGAGTAGCCTGGTTGTGTGGTATAGTCAATCCTGGCACGCTCATGACCAAATCCTTCAGTTCCTGTATCTGTCGGCCAAGTAGACTACCTGCATCATTGTTAGCTGTAGCAAAATGATAATTATTAGAATGATTGAAATAAGTTTGAGGGTTAAAACTCCCTGCTGCCATTGTCGTAGGAGTCAGGAATGTTGTCGAAGTTGGAACGACAGTTTCATGATTGACGATTGTGCTATTGATCATGCTAGTTGCCGGAGTAATCCCACCAAATCCAGACGATCCAGCAATGTCACTCCCAAAAGCAAGCCTTCTTGGTTGATAAGGAGAGTACAGGATAGAAGGTGCATTTGGAGTTACAGAATGAAAGATACTAGGGAAGCTTGTCTGTTGTATCGCTGGCGTTCCTCCATAAAGAGAAGTTACTTCATTCTGCAACCTAGCAACTTGGTTCATCAGCATGGTAGAAGTATCATTCTGGACTTGAATCTGGTTCCTCATTTCACGCATCATGGTGGTCAGGTTGGAAGCGATGTCAATAGGGACCTCCTGGGTTGCAGTAACAGAAGCTCCATCTTGAATCTGAATTGGCTGTGATACGTTACCAATGCGCTGAGTTGAAGTCACCACTGTAGATGAGACTGGAATTGACTCCACCGTAGATCTCATACCAGCTGAAGTCATTGCCGAAGACATTCCGGTAGACATCTCGAACTCCTTAAACAATTATAAGACCAAAGTTTCCCACTGACGGCGCCAAATTGTTTTGGTCAGATTTGGGATCTAACTTGAAGGAATGAAATTGGGTACAATGGAATGGGATTGTAAAGAATTCAAGAATATGATGACACAATAATTAACGAGGAAAGCCCTTGAATAACTTGTTCGCCGGCATAAAACCTCAAAGATGGAATTTTATAATGATAATGAAAGTACAATGAGATGAATAAGTGTTGTTGCAGAGAATTCAAGAGTAAGAGTGCGTGTTCGCATTACAAATTGGGTGTCACTATTTATACTAAAATAAGAGATCACGAACTAAGTAGTTGAGCCACATTTCTCGGGAGGTTTGTTGAGAGTTATCCACATCCGAAGTAGATTAGCTCGACTCCTTGATTTGACCAAGTCTTCATTTGGGTCATGGTTGATACTGATCTTGCTCCATTATTTTCGTAATAGTTACCTAAAAATTAGGAAGAGATATGTCAGGATACAGGATGTCTTAGCATGTTGAAGACTTCAAGATGTTGGTGCAGCACAGATTTTTATCCCCAAACACTCCTCATCTACCAGATCCGCCTTGAACACGTGCGCCTCCGGCGTTTCCTTCCAGTCGATACTGGTATTCGCGATGGCAGATGTCTTGTTGCTGGTTTGATTGGAAATTTTCGATCGGAAATTTGCGATTTGGGGAAGATTAAAAGATCTAGAACTGAAAGAGAGAGGGGATAAGAGTGCTGCTATTTCCCACATCGAAAATGAAAGAAAGGGAAAGGGAGAAGTGGATATAAATATAAGGTGGGTCCTGCTATTGGAAAAAACAGTCAACTGGCTAAATCAATTGGACTTTGGTCTGGGCTTGGGTTTCGACCTTGGGTTTGGATCTTAGTTTGGACTGCGGTTTGAACTGAGTTTAGAACCGTGGTTTGAACCGAACCATGCAGTTTGCTTCAGTTCGGTTTGGAGGTTTGCGTGGTTCAGTTCGGTTTGGAAAAATACCAAACCGATCACTAGCGGTTTGGTCTCTAAAAACCTCTAAACCGAACCGAACCGTTTACACCCCTAGCTAGGACGCCTAGTAAGCCATTCCATTAGAATTTAGACGGAAATTTAACGATGTCGAAATCTCCACACATTTTTTCTAAGTACAAGGGTTAATATGACAATTAACTTGTATAAGTGAATATCTGCATCCTTAACCTAAGTACAGCGGTATATTTCTATATTTTCCCCTTTCCCATGAGTTAAATTAGGTCCACACTCAATTTTTGGCCAAATCTTATAACTGACATATAAGACCACTTTGCCTATTATAATTAAGTGTTTACTTTTTTTTTTCATGTTCTTCCATTTTCTAATAAAAATATACTCCCTCTGTCCCACCCGAAATAGGACGTTTTGCCATTTTGGGTGTCCCACTTGAAATAGGACATCCCAAAATGGAAAGTTTTTATTACTTTTTTTATTAGTAGGACTCACTTGTCATACTCACAAAAACTTTTCATTTATTATTCCCCACCCACTTTCTCTCTCTTTCATACTCACAACACCTACTTTTCAAACAACTTTTTATAATAAAAGATTATTATTCCTTAATCCCCGTGTCAGGACCAAGAATCCTATTTCGAATGGGAAGGAGGGAGTATATTATTATTTGGTCAAATCCCGCTCAAACTCTTATAGTTACTGTATAAGACCAATTCACCTTTTATAGTTGAAATATACTCCTTCCGTCCCACCTCACTTGAGACCTTTGAGGTGGGCACAATAACTAAGAAAAAAATAATAAAATAAGAAAAATGTGTGGTAGAAAATGAAGAGAGAGACTGAGTGGGGTTAATAGTAGGTTGATTGAATGAATTGTGTGGTGGAAAATGAAGAGGGAGAATAAGTGGGTGGGGTAGATTGAATATAAAATAATAAAATCATGGCTATTTTGGGAGGTCTCAAGTGAAGTGGGATGGCTCAAAATGGAATAAAGTCTCAAGTGAGGTGGGACGGAAGGAGTAAGAATTATTTTTCACATTTTTTCACAAAAATCAAATAAAATTCTTAATATTTAATAAATGTTGACTCTCATATTCGGTCAAACTGCACTAAACTCTTATAACTGACATATAAGACCAGTTCCCCACTTATAGTTAAATTTTAAGAGTCATGTTTTTTCGCTTTTATTTTTATTTTTAAGGAAAAAAAATCTAATATTGTTTAGTCAAATCTTTGTCAAACTCCTATACCTTGTGTATAAAACCAATTCCTTTTACAGTTGATGTATAAGAGTCATTTTCCCATATTTTTTCACAAATATAAAATTAAATTTTAATACTCCCTCTGTCCCACCCAAAATAGGATTTTGGTAGATTTTTTTATACTTTGACCATGTAATTTAAATAAAAAATAATTATCCTAATATAAATTTAAAAATTGTTATTTAGAGTATTATTAACTGTGATACAATAACAATTTTTAAAGTTTTATTTGGATTATTATATTATCTTCAAAAGACTTGGTCAAAGTAAAGTCAAGTTTACCAAAATCATATTTCGGACGGGACGGAGGGAGTATTTTATTAATATTGACTCTCATATTTAGGGGTGATCATGGTCCTGTCTGGTCCAGTTTTTTGACAAAAAATTGCAGAACCAGAACCGGAACCAATATCATGGTTATTTAAAAATTTAGAACCAGAACCAAACTAATACTTGTGAGAACCAATACACTGGTTTTGGTTTTAAAAATCCCTCTCATTCAAAGAAGTTCACATCAAGATCATCATCATCATTCTCCAATGAAGGACGAAGCAAAATCAACAATCATCACGGCGAATGGAGTATTCACAAGAACTACGGTGACCTGAGCCTCTACACTAGAGGAACCTAGGCAACCTGCGGGTCCGGTCTCATGCAAGAAAGAAGATATGTTTAGCCCTATTGCGTTATGGTGATTGACCTTCATCTCGAACTTGTCAAGACATCTTTGTACGAGTCGTTTGCCAATGAATTAATCACCTCAAGATTGAACGACTTTCCTAGATTTGAAATCATTTCACGTTCCTTGTCGAGACTAGGGGCTTCTTATCTTTCAGCGATACTCCCAGTTTCTTGCAATCGAAAGGGCTTTCCTTCTCTTCTCTCTTAATGACTTACTTGCCTTCGTGAGTCATTCAAAAAATTTACAAATACATGAAGTCAATACTAGGGACCACTTCCCTAGTCCAGTCAATGTCACTCATCATTAGTGACAAAAGGTCTCCACCACAAAATCACATGTCTCTCATCCTCAGCTAGAGTCAATGCACACTTCCTCATCAATTGAGTCAAAAAAAAATGAAGACGCAAAAAAGATGCCCGCTAGATTGAAAACCCGAAAGGGCGGTCTAGGCAAAAAACAGGGTGCGTCATAAAAAAAATGAGAGAGAGAGAGAGAGAGAAGGGAAAGAGAAATGGAGATCCCGGCCTCTAAAGAAAACAAGTTCTACATTGAATCTCCTCAGCAAGTCAATTCACCACCGAGTCAACTTCGGAATTGCAAAAGGCTCAATCAAAGGTCATTTTGGGTTATTGGCATAAGAGAGGTTGTTCTTGCAATATCCATTTTCGGGTTCATGTGAAAGAAGCCCCATGGTAACCAAGATCCATCTGAGAATGAGCCCATCATTGAGGGGTACGATGTTGCACAAATAGTCCCCAGTAAGTCAATTGGTTTGGGCAGCAAATGGTAACAACACGTGACTCGGTTTTCAAGCTTCTTCAAGCATGTGCCCTTACAGTATGCCGAAGGTTTCCCGAGAAATGGAGTAGCTCTTGCCATGTCCTCTTATGTTTGTTCCCCCACACGAGGACGAGTCTCTTGCTTTGCTCAACAAATTATGACGCCCTAGGGGCTATGTGACTCAAGAACGAGAGCTTCTTTTGCTTCATTTGAAAGTTAATGAGCCTTACGGGCTACGCTCAAGAAAGATGTGTGAGACTATCCTCAAAGTCTCTCAAGAGGAATGTAAAAAATCCTTCTTGTCATTTGTGCATGTTCCCCGATCAAGGATAGACCTTTCTTGCTCCACTTATAATCAATGGTGGCACTCTAAGGGCTACAATCAAGTTTGAAAGTCTCCCTCAGCAAGAAGCAATTCACGTCACCTCGCAACAATGGCCATAGAAAAGCCATATACAACATTGGAAGCATCCTCAAGGTCTCAAGAGGCTTCGCAATCTACAATCTTTTGGGCTACGGCATTACAGTAATCCGAGCAAAGGGCAATATTGGGGCTTCACAATTGACAATCTTTTGGGCAACGATACCCGAGCAATTCAATGTTGGGAATAGTCCTCATGGAACCAAGCAAGCTTCAAGGGTCCCTTAGTACTTCACGTCAAGTGTCTTCTGGTTTTAAAGGAGGGCTCCGATGTTATGAATGAATTTGATGATTCTTATGTTGTGACTTACGACAAGGTTATGAAGAAAGTCTTAGAGAAAAGGAAAAAGATTCAATATGCTAAACTCTATCAAAACAGGGTTATAGCGGGAAATGCCATGGCCAATCCCAATGTTTCTGCAATTCAGCACCCCCTTCTCCAAGATCAAAAGCAAAAAGTGGGGCTCTTGCGCCTCAATCACTAATTGCATCCGAAGATCCGTTATTGGTTCAACACGAGAAGACTCAAGCAAGCATATCCATTTGGGACCTTATCACACCGAGACCTTACCATCCGCAATCTCGACGGCATCACAAAGCATTGCTGCATCTTTTGACATAATCCCTCCGCCATTTGGGTATTGACCACAATGAGGCCATTCATCTCCCCAGTAAGAGTAAGAAGGAGATCTCTATCATCCGCTCTCAATATAATGCCGAGCCGATTCCAAGATAACTTGGGCTTTACATCGAATGGTCTTCACATTCCACCGTCTTAAAGCTCGCAAACAACAAGTACATGACATTTGGGCGTGGCAATCTCTAGAAGCTTGGGGGTTTCTCACATCGACAAAAGGCAATTTATTCAAATGGGCCAAAAGCTTATTTATCTTAGGGCTACGCAAGTTACTCAAAGTTTGGCATCAAAAGCATTCTAGGGGGTTTACAATCAGCAACCCCTTGGTATCTCGACATCAAAAGTCTATTGGAGCCCCACAATCGGCAAATCTCTTGGGGCTAGACATCAATCTTTGCTGGGCACAAGGGCAATAGCGACAGAATTCAACAAGGCAATCCGGACTTCGACCGAACATGATTTAATCTTGGGTTGGCTTTACAAACACACAATGGTTAAAATGGTTCACCCACGAACTAAAAAAAAAACGACAAAAAGATTTTATTTTTTTTTCTTTTTCTTTGTCTCCTTACTTGCGTAAAAGTATGTGTTTCATTTTGCTCCTAGCTTCTTCTCAGCGTTCTCCATCATCCTTGAACTACGCTGGTCTGATTCGCTTTAAGGGATACATTGGCAGCCTTTTGGCACGACCAACCTATCATTCAGAGTGACATCTCTCCAACATTCCATCGAAAACAAGAGCAATTCATCATCTTCATCAAAACCACAACATCTCCATCCCGAATCAAGTGGCCATAGTAAGTGAAGGTATGAACATCATTCATTAAATACTTTCCTCAAACTTTCTTAACTCATAACTGTAGACACCCCGCCTTGGACCTCTCATGTCCCGATTGCATACATAGTATTTTTATTTAACTTATTTTTGTTGATTTCTGTTACTTTGGCTAAGTTCCTAACTGATTCCGTTAGTTTTGGACTAAACTGCATAACAGAGTTAACTTTTAGGGTCATTCTGTCATTCTGTCTTTTTTACCCGCGGGCGCCTCCCTAATGGTCATGGGGCGGGCGCGCGTTTGGTCCAATAGGCCGGACTCGCGCGCTTCCCACTTTGACTGTTACGGATTGCAGCCTTTTCCCTCCATTTTCTTGATCACAAACACCTCTTTTCATCATATGTTTTATTCTAGCTTTAAACTCTTTTTATTTGTAACTCCCAAATCCCATATTCTAGCATTTTCCCAAAAACAAATGATTTTATCTTTATTTCATTTTATTTTCTATTTATTATTTTATTCTCTTCTATTTTCCTATTGGTCTAAAAGACTTCTTTTCCTCTCTTTTTCACCTATAAAAACCTCTTATTTTTACCTTAAAAAAGGACCTGGAACTTTCTCTCTAAACAAATTCTATATCATTTTCCCTACACAAATTCTCCCAACAAGAGTTTTACACAACAAAACTGACACGCCCCCAGGTCCCGGGATCCCCTAATAGAACCTCGAACCTGGATGGGAGTACCTAACGAGGAACAAGAAACTTAACAAGAAACTGAATGACATCTGTTTAACAAATTGACATGATATATATACTCTAGAGTAAGGAGCTATACTAGCTCACAACACGAGTTCTAGACAAGAAAATTTAAAACCAAACTTAATACATACACAGCGAAAACATGCCTAGCACATAAGCTGGCATTAAGAGTAATATACAAGATGTCTAGTGACAACAAGAACTAAACAAGACTGTCTACCCCAAAATAAGGAGTTACAAACCCATAAAACATCGTCCTCACCAAATGTAAAAGGACACAAGCCCCAAAATAATCACGACCTGCGAAGTAAGCTCCCAACTATGTCGAGCCTCACTGCGCACTATCCTTCCTTTCCTGGGGGGGGGGAACAATTAAACAAATAAAGGGTGAGATAAATCTCAGTAAGCTATTAGATGCAACTACATGACATGTTATCATGCAATTCAAGTAGATACTCAAGTAATCATATATCAAGTATCATCAAGTAACAAGTATATGAGAGGATAATCCACTCATCAAGTAGCATATAAAGCTAATCAAGAAAGTTATAAGGATATTGCTTCCTTCCTTATTCCTCCCAAGAATACCATTGTTGTCGTAGCTTGTATTACTTTGACAATCATGATCAATAACAGGAAACTGATTATTCAGTATGTATCAGAAGACCCGGTAGCCAGTGTTATTCCCAATATCAAGACTCATGAGTATTCACGAGGTGTTCAAGACAAGAGTTTAGTATTAACTTAAGTCAGGCTTATTGCTCCAACTAAGGAAGCTATGCCCTTACTATGGCCGGTAGTAAGGGGTCAAGCGGAAATACATAGGGACACGATTGTCACTTAAGCCCCAGCTCTCGCGACAAGCGTGAACCTATATATTTTCGAACAAGCAAGGAGAACCAGCTGGACTCACACAAGAAGGTACAAGTAGATATTTACTTGAACTACGGGAGAAGAACTAATCCAAAAGTAGTGGACTAGATCAACAAGGAACATGCTTCAAGTAATCAAGAAGTCACCTTGTTATCAAGCAACTATATGCAATGTTTTCACATACACAACAAGAACATGTCTCATACAAGTTAGTGCTTGTTCATAGCACTTTCAAGTTCACTACCATACATATGTATTGGTGTCAGGTCATGTACAAGATTTTATTATCTTATATTCAAGTTATAATCCAATTCTTTGGATGTTCAAGTCATGTACAAGATTTTAAATGTCTTATACTTCAAGTTATAATTCCAATCTTTAGACATTCAAGCATGTATAAGAGTTATACATTTACTCTTACCAAATCCCAATCCTATTCTTAGGATGTTCAAGTCTAAGACCTTATGCTAATGCCCCTAAGGTGCACAATCATTGGATTCACAACAAGTATAACACATTAGTGCTTGTTCATAGCACTTTCAAGACATAAAGAAGAGTTACTACTCTTATACTTAAGTTCTCATTTTAATTCAATGAGTATACATGTTTAAGACCAAGTTCTGATGCCCCTAAGGTACCACAACACTAGCTAGGACATCTTATACTAAGGTTATATACCTTAACTAGGGTTACTTCTAACTTATACAAACTTTAAACAATATTTTTGTTTTTCAGATAACTGTGCGGTCGCCTAAAATGGACTGTGCGGTCGCACACAAGCAGGTCAATTTCTTTGAAAAACCTTTCAGAAAGATGTGCGGTCGCCCAAGGATGTTTGTGCGGTCGCACAAGGTACCAAATTGCGAAATTTTTATTCCTTTCCCAGGTTAAGAAATTTTCCGTCCCAAAACGTAGGAGTAACTTTTACTAACATTTAACAATACTAAGGAGTGCATACAAGTCCCAAAACCCTTACATTCATTTCTAATTATTCCCTTTCACAGAAGAATTTTTACTCCCTTTGTCCCACAATTACAAGTATCCCAAAAATCGCCCCAAACACGAAATTAACATTCACAAGTATCGAGAATAACATTTATGCATGTTATTACAAGTAAGGAGGAGCTAATAACTTACCTAGTCAAAATTCAAGTTGACCCAAACTTATTTCTGTTCGGCCTGGAACCCTCTATTCAACACCACGAATATTAATCCGGGATCAGAATCAAGAACGGAGGGATAATTAAGCTCGAGGAGTCGAGAATAGGGTGAAACCCTAACCTAGCTTTTTAGAACAGAGGGAGTGTACGTAAATGATTTGGGGAAGAAATAACCCAGAGAAGGAAAAACCAAGCAAGTTTATCTTTCAAGTTTCAAAGAATTGCACTTAGGCCCCTCAAGTTTCACTTTTAACAAAAAGGCCCCTAAAGTCAAATTTTCACAAATGACCCAAAAGTCAAAACTAGACATTTAACTACCTTAACTATTTAAAGCAGTTAATAAATTAACCCAAGTAAAACTAACACATAATATGCAAGTTCAAGTATTTAACAAGTATGTCAAATATTTAACAAGAAATTCGATGGGTGTTACAAAAACTCTACACAATAATTTCTCTACAACAATACCATCTTCAAGTCAAGGTTTAAAGTCCTCCTTCTTAAGGTACAACTTCACCTTTTCTTCTTCTTATTTTATTTGTCTAGTCATTATATGCAATCTCCATAAAAAGGAATACAACCAAAAGGCCACTTCACTATTGAAGTTTGGTCAAGGTTACATTCCAACATTCTAAACTATTTTAGTTTACCACTCTTGTTTTAATGTAATTGTTAGCATAAATTAGTACAATTCTCCTCTTAATGTAATCTTTAGCATAAATCAATAAACAAAACAATTCTCTTTTACTTCTCTTTTATTTTCCCCTTTTCTTTCCGTTATAATTGTTAGCACTATTTAATTAATTGAAGGACATTTAGCATTAGAACACCAAAAGTAGCAAGACCCGCGTAAGCGGGGCGGAGTGGGTGTTTAAGTACTTCCCACTCCGTCACCTAACCCCCGAACCCTTCTCTTCCCGAATCTCTAGTTTCGTAATAATTAAAATAGGCTATTTCTTTAGGTTTTTCTTATGTTCCCTCAATAACATAGGTGGCGACTCTAACAAATTAAAACAAGTTAGACATCTTAGGATAATTCACCGCTCTAGCCAAGCAGTGGGCTCTCCCGGGGTATCTACAGTGGCGACTCTGCTGGGGATAGCATAGAGGGTTAAACTTGCGTTTTCTTCTTTCGGTGTTCTTATTTCTGTTTTTTGGGCATTCTGGTAAAAAGGGTGGGAAGTGCGCGCCTCTGGTCTTGTTGGCCTAACGCGCGCGCATCCGACCCAATTACCAGAATTACCCGCCTTCCTTCTTGTCTTTCAATTCCATGTTTCTGTGCTAACAATTACTGCAGGGGAAAAAATTTATTATTTAGGATCAAGGCAGTCCCTTGAACCCATGAATTTGCAGGTTTTACCCATATTCGGGCGCCTCTGCCCCTCTTTGTTTAACGCGCGCGCCTCCCGAGTAGGCAACCTAATGGGCGCGCTTCTGGGCATTTTCCAGAAACAGAATAGTTTGGACAGTGTGTGGGCACCGGGCCTGCACACGATTGATTTTATTTTCTGTTTATTTTATCGGTCACACGGGTGATTCGAAAGTTGTAATTATGTGCTTATTTGTTTTTCTTTTTTCTCTCTTTGAAAAAAAAATATTTTTGTCACTTGGCTTGACCTCACACTACATGCACATATTCTTATGAATTGCTCACTATCGAGTCGCACAAGTCCAACCCCAAACCCGTCGAGGCCCGTCCTAGGAAGTTTCAAGCTCCACCCGACCTTGACTCTTTCGAAGCGGTAAACCTCAACCCGTGGCGTAGTTCATGACTACATGTCGGGGGTGACCTTAAGCCTCTCTTTAGCCGAGCATAAGCCAACACCTTCTTAGTCTAGGTTCTAACACTCCGTGACCAAGTCGATTTTCATGTGTCGAGACTTCCCTAAACTAACGTCATTAAATCATACATACCGTTTCTAAAAGAAACAAGTGGTTATTATGGACAAAATAAAACTCCGTCCCCAAGTGGTTATTATGGACGAAATAAAACTCCGTCCCCGCATTTATGCTTTATGATATTAATTTAGTTTAATCTCGTCATATGTAGGTATCAAAAGCGTGGTGGAATCCAATGAGTATATGGGACCGCGAAAAGGTATATATACTAGTGTGACGATTCCATTATTTTCTTAGAAACTCAAAAGGGACTCCGTTCCTCCGACTTATATATAAAAAAAAAAATCTTTTTTCCTTATGTGGTTGAGTCTTTTTATTGTTTGTGGGTTAAATTATTTTTACTCAAAATGTGTTTGTGGGGCCATCCTAAGATCAACCGTGTTCTTCCAATAGGTCCAATGGCCTCCATGGCAACAACATCAAGGGTGAGAACATTTCCGTGTCCAACGAAGGGCTCTTCAACATAATAAGAGCCATGGGGGGAACAAATGGATAGACTTGTAGAGGATGCCCGTCGCAAGGATGATTTGTGGCAAGCCCGTTTTGATCTCGAGAGGAGAATTCACGAGAAAGAGGTTTCCAAGCTTAAGGCCCGTCTGCAAGAGTTCACTAACAACAAGGCAAGGGTCAATGGTAAAGCATGCTCAAGTGGCCCATCCCTCAAAAGCCACAAAAGTACCGCCAACAACCGAGTTTTCACTCCTCTCCTAGTAGTAATGTTAGGCCCAATTGGTAGGAAAATAGGCTAGAGGGGGGGGGGTGAATAGCCTAATTAAAACTTTTTGGAAGAAACACTTTATAAATGCAAAGTCACTTAACAGTTTGCAAACTATTATCAGTAAGCGCGGCGGGTAAAATATGACTTAGTTTAACTCACACAAAATCAGTGTATAAAAGGTTTTGAGAGCTTGGTTTTACACAAAGTTGTTTCCAAAAGTTCAATGCAGTTTCAAGAGATTTATCCAAGGAAATAATGATGAATCAGCAAGAACAATGCGATCTGCCGGTGATAGAGTTCCAACCGGCAGGGAGAATGTATAGCAGGGGACACAAGTATTTGGAGAGGTTCACAGTGTAAATACTGCTACGTCCTCTACCAAGTTTGGTCAGAACTTGGATTTGGGTTAAGAGCACTATTAAATATCCCTAGTCTATTACAAGCACAGCTTTGCCGGATACAAAGACTAAATTCTAGAGATAAATAATGAATCGTAAAACAAATTTCTGACCAAGTGTTTTTGAGCGGCAAGTTCAAAAGAACTTATCTCACTCAGGTGGGCGTATTCTTTAAATGATCTAGTTCGGGAATACTAACAATGTTGTTTGAGTTGGTGCACAAGTGTATGTCCTATTAAATGATCTAATGATAATCTGGACACAGAATGTTTGAGTCTTTAATGAATACTCAAAAACATTCAACTCTCTTTAATGCTCTATTTTCACCAACCTTCTTCAATGCTCCAAGTCCACTATTTATAAGAGGAGTGAATGTCTTGAGTCTTGTAGAAGAAGACTTGCAATTTGAATATCCAGCTGGGTAGTTGAGGAGCATTAAATGCGGTATCTTTAGCATTAATGGCGAAGATATGGAGTACACGCATGCTTGAAAAAGTTTGATGGGTAAAGACCCCTTTGTCTCAACCGGTTACCTGCAAAAGCAAGTAGAGACAGAGTATAGCTAAAAGTAGCTATGTGTCAGACGGCGCAGTAATCACTACAGAGCAGGTAAACTACTTTTTGATAAAACAGTATGAAAGGACAGGGACAATCAACAAGGTTGACTTTAAGATGGAACGATGTAACCTGACTGACAGTACAGACTGTCTTTCTTTATCGGCAAGTTGAGAATGGAGTTGATCGGCAACTTGTTTAGTAAGTTGATCGGCAACTTGTTTAGCAAGTTGATCGGCAACTTGTTTACTGGTCTGCTGATTTGCTTCCTCTTGCTGGTTTGCCTTGTATGAAGAGATGTAATACACATGTGCAGGTCACAAAGAATCCTAAGGGTACCTAAAGAGGTTCTAATAAAATTGGGGGATCCTAAGTGTAGACATGATTGGGATTAAGTAATTCTAGTGACTAGGAATCTATTTGAACAACAAGTAACCCGAGCCGCAGCATTTAAAGCCTTGGTAGCAAAGGGAGTGTCGCGACCCCGACCCCGCGGGCCGGGAACTCGCGAGCTGGACGTCGACTTAATAAATAAAACACCAAAATAGAGAAGATAAAAATTCCTCTTTATAACAAAAGATATGATACACGGTTTTGAAATTCCATTCTTAACAACTTTATAATACAACTAATATAAGCTCCACAAGCTTACACCAAATTACCAAAACATTACAACTCTAAATGACGTCAGTTTGGTAACACTATCCCATAGGTCATACATTTAACAACAATGTAAACCGAACAACAACCTGTCCAAAAGTCACGAACACTCTCGACGTCCTTCTCGTGATCAGCGAGTCCTATCACTTTCCTCCGCGGGGGGGTGGGGGGTGGGGGGTTAAGGAAACAAAGTTGAAAAGAAAGGGGGTGAGATAAATCTCAATAAGCCACTTATGCAACTACATGATAATATTATGCAATATACAATAATAAATCCCACATAGCACGTAGCATATAACAGTTAACAGATAGCAGCGGAAATAAACAAGTTACGAAGGATACTAAGCCAAGGTTTCACCAAACGGATATAACAAAGAATCCCTGCGCAGCACCAACCGATCAACCAATCAACCATAGTAGCATAACAGCTGAAGAGAAACCCCCGGTACCGGAACCATGAAACCAATAGTAACAAGGGGAAAATGACACAAAGTCATAACCCAAAACGAACTAGCTAGAATACTCACTCAAGGGAGCTAGCTCATCCCAACCAAGGCCATATGGAAGGGAAAAGAAAGACCAATGGACAATATCATACTGGACTCGGCTCGTGTGCCATTATAATATTCCCTATTGCCTGACTCGAACACAAGTACCAGCTGGACTTTCAAATAAAGGCTAAGTAATAAAATACTAGCTCGATAAACAACCAATGATTCCAAAGTAGGGAACCATGCCAAATAGTCATCATAAAGATAAGTCAAACCAAAAATACATCAATAAGATGTTCAAAAATCCCAATTAACACTTAATCAAATTCCATAACATAATTAATCACAAAGGATCCCTTTCCAACACTAGAGTGTACCACGATGTTCATACAGGTCGACTAGGATAGTACACAAAATCTAGACCGAACCGCACTCTTAAATCACACAAAAGAACAAGTATAAACTTCCAGTAACCACGTGCGGCCGCCCATTACTGGTTGTGCGGTCACCCACTATGCCCTGCAACCAAGACAAAAACCTTCCAGATAGGTGTGCGGCCGCACGCCCTCTTTTGGGCGGTCTCCCACCACACCCGACTAGCCAAACTGCACTAAATTATACTCCCTTCGTTTCACCGTCTAAAAAGTATTACACATTAACACTTATAACACTCATATGAACAAACCCACTCATTTTACTCAGTCCAAAACATCCCAAAACAAGCATTTCATAACCCAAACCAAGTATTGATCCAAACATCAATTATCACAAAAATAACCAAAATACTAATCAACTCCAAATTCATCCATAACACAATATATAACAATCATAGCATCATAGAAGCTAAAGATGAACATTTTTAGCATAAAAGGGGGAAAGCAACTTACTTGGAAAATTATGAAATGAGACGGAAATCGTTCTTACTTAGCTACAAACGATCCTAACGATAATCTGAGCATTTTATATAAAATGAGTATTAAGAAAAGATAAATAAAAGAAGAACAAATGAAGAAAATAACAATGGAGTTCTTACCCTTTTCTTCCTAGAGATGCTGAGAGAGAGAAGGAAAATGGGAAGAATGAAATTCTAGGGAAGGTGAGCGAGATAAAACCTTTAACAAAAACCCCCAGAGTTCCAAAAATTGTCGCGGCCCCGACCCCGCGGGCCTGGAGTACGCGAGCTGGACGTCGACTTAAACAATAAACTCTAAAATAGTGAAGATAAAATTTTCCTTTTATACCGAAAGATGATAACATAAAGTTTTGAAATCCAACTTGAACAACAAAATATAAACTAGTGTAAGCTCCATAAGCTTACACCCAAAATAATAAAATATACAAATTCTAATGACGTCAAGTTTGGTACAACTATTCCCAAAAAGGTTACACATTTATGTAATGTAAACCCACCAATAACAATTTGCCCAAAAAGCTCAACCCTCACGACGTCCTCCTCGTGATCAGCGAGTCTAATCCTTTCCTCTTGGGGGGGGGGATTAAGGAAAAACAAAGATAAAAGAAAGGGGGTGAGATAAATCTCAATAAGTCACTAATGCAACTACATGACATGCTATGATGCAATAAGCAATAAACAATAATAAATATCACTTAGCACATAGCATTTATCAATTAACAGATAGCAGCGGAAATAAACAATTAACAAAGGATATTAGCCAAGGTTTCCCAACTAAAAGAACCAAATAAAGGTCGCTGCGCAGCTTCAATAACCAACAATCAACATCTTCATAGTAGCATGAAAGCTGAAGAGAAAACCCCCGGTACCGGAACCAATAACAAAGTAACGTGCCACAAAAGGCGGGAGCCATGCCACAAAGTCATGCTCCAAAACGTCTAGCTAGAATACTCACAAAAGGAGCTAGCTCATCCCATTCAAGGCCAATATGGATGGGGAAAGAAGGACCAATGGGCGATGCTATACTGGACTTGGCTTGTGCCATTATAGTATTATCCATTGCCTGACTCGATACACAATTAACCAGCTGGACTTTCAAGTAAAGGCTAAGTAATAAAATACTAGCACGATAAACAACTAATGATTCCAAAGTAGGGAACCATTCCAAATAAATCACCAAAACGGTGCATCAATCCAACAATACATCAAAAAGATGTTCCAACAAACCCAAACCATTTTTTATCGAATTCTATAACACAATCGATCACAATGGGATCATTCTCGAACACTAAAGTGTTCCACAACATTAACTTAAGTCAACTAGGGTGATACTTCGAGCCTAGATCGGGCTTGGACCTTAAAACAATTAAAAAACAAAGATACTCAGAACAACTGGTATGGGCGGTCGCCCATAGCCAGTCCGGGCGGTCGCCCATTACCCAAACCCAAAGCCCAACCCAACTGACTTCATGGGCGGTCGCCCAACCCAAAAGTGAGCGGTCGCCCACTCACTTTTACTCACATTCTCCGGATCAACTGATTCGATGGGCGGTCGCCCGACCCACCCATGGGCGGTCGCCCACGCCCCTGCTTGCCGGAAAATCTCAAGAACCAACTGGGTTCTTCAATTTTCTTACCCAAATCTTCACCATTGCAAGCCAAACTCAAGACTAACACTATCAATATATAAACTAAAGTACCCACACCATTTGGAAGCTAAAAGAACTCCTAGAACATCATCTAGAAAACTTCAATCAAGGATGATTCAAATACCAAATTTTCACAAAAAAAAATGAACAAAATGTAAATCATTCCCAAATCCACCCAAGATGCAATAAATAGCATTCATCTCATCAAATAAACATGGAGTAGCATTTCTAGCATAAAATGGGGGAAAAACAACTTACTCGGATTTTCTCAAAGGTGACGGAACTCGAAATTTCTTAGCTTCCTACGATCCTATCGACGATCTAAACATTTTTCATAAAATGAGCAATGAGAAATAATGGGAGGAAGATAGGTAGAATGAAGAGAGAAGGGTGAGAGAAATCTTACCTTTCTTGAGCTATGGAAGAGAGGGAGTTGCAGTGTGAGTGTCGCGACCCCGAACCCCGCGGGCCCGAGACCGCGAGCTGGACGTCGACTTAAACAATAAACTCTAAAATAATGGAGATAAAAATTTCCTTTTATACCCAAAAGATGATAACACAAGGTTTTGAAAATCAACTTGAACAACAAAGTAAAACTAGTATAAACTCCATAAGCTTATACACCAAATTTACAAAATACACAAATCCTAGTGACGTCAATGTTTGGTACAAATATCCCCAAAATGTTACACATTGATATAATGTAAACCAACCTATAACTACTTTCCCCAAAAGAATGTATCCACACTCGACGTCCTCTTTCTCATGATCAGCGAGACTAATCCTTAGCACCTGGGGGGGTTAAGGAAAACAAAGATAAAAGAAAGGGGGTGGGATAAATCTCAATAAGTTACTAATGCAACTACATGACATGCTAAGATGCAAGAAGCAATAAGCATGAATAAATATCACATAGCACATAGCATTTATCACATAACAGATAGCAGCGGAAATAAACACATAACAAAGGATATAGCCAAGGTTTTCCAAACCGAAGAACCAAATAAAGGTCGATGCGTAGCTTCAATAATCAACAAATCATCATCTTCATAATAGCATGAAAGCTGAAGAGAAATCCCCGGTACCGGAACCAATAACCAAATGAAGTGTCACAAGGGACGGGAGACATGCCACAAAGTCATGCTCCAAGTAAAGCTAAAATGCACACAAAGGAGCTAGCTCTTCTCACATCCAAGGCCAATCTGGAGGAGGGTAATAATGGGGCAAAACAATGGTCAACATCACAATGGACTTGGCCGTGCCATCATAATGTTTCGCATCGCCCAAACACACACAAAATACCAGCTGGACTTTCACGTAAAGGCTAAGTAATAAAATACTAGCACGATAAACAACCATTGATTCCAAAGTAGGGAATCATACCAAGAAGTCACCAAGAAAGTGAAATGTACCCACAACGCACAATTAAAGTGTTCCAATAATCTCAATTAACACTTAATTAATTTCAAACACAAACTTGATCACAAAGGACCCAATTCTATCACTAGAGTGTACTACAATGATCACTAAGGTCAACTAGAAGGACACCCAAGACTTAGACCAAAACGCATTCTTCAATCACACAAATTAACAAATGTAAACTTTCAGAGGTCTGTGCGGCCGCCCACCAGGGACTGTGCGGTCGCCCAAACAAGCCCTCAAACAAGAACAAAAGCTTTCAGATAGATGTGCGGTCGCCCAGACATTTTTGGGCGGTCGCCCAATCTTCTGAACTGCTGGAATTCGGGAAGGAAGAAATGGGTTCTTCATTTTCTTACCCAATTCACCCACAACTCAAAATCAACACAATCAACAAGTTCCAAAATGTACCAAAACGATTTATAACTAGGATGGGGATCCAAATAACACCATTTGTCAACCAAAACCAAGAATCAAACCCAACATTCACAAAATCACCATTTTAGCCAAAAACTCAAATAAATTCCAAATCAATTCCAGACTCAACCAAACTTCAAATATAACAATTAAAGCATTGTAGAAACATGTTATGAGCATTTTAGCATAAAAATGGGGGTAAAGCAACTTACTTGAAAATTCTCAAAGATGACGGAATTCGAATATTTTTGATTCTACGTGATCCTATCGACGATCTAAACACATTTCAAGTTTTAAGAAATGAGAGATTATGAGAGGAAGAGGAAGAAAATGAAGAGAGAAGGAAAGAAAGAAACCTTACCCTTTTTCTTCTATGGAAGGAGAGAGAGCTGGGAGAGATGAGGTGAGGTGAGGTGAAAGAGTAGGGAGGTGAGGGAGAAGAGATGGAGTAGGAGAAATTATTTTGAAAAGTTACAATTAGACCCCCTCCCCATCTACAACACAATTACTCCCCACTAACAATTAAGACTCAACATTTCTACACTAGCACAAATGACCCAAATAAAATGCTAGGCATAAATATTATGAAACATAAAATGCACTTATAAATATTTAAGTAAATAATGATTTAAATAAATAAATAGGCAAATAAATAAATAATAATTATTTACTATTAATAAAATAGAGCCTAGATTTCGGATCGTGACAGTGAGTGTGGAAGAGGGTGAGGGAAATGAGGGAGTAGTTGATTTAAAAAGTTACACATAGACCCCCTCCCTACACAACTAACACAATACTCAAATACTCTCCACTAACAACTAAGACCCAACTCTCTACACTAGCACAATTAACCAATTAAATGTTAGGCATAAATTATTATAACACATAAAATGCACACATAAATTATTAATTAAATAATAATTTAACAATTAAATAATAAATAAATAAGTAATTAAATATTTATTATTAGAAAATAGAGACGGGTTTTCGGGTCGTGACAAAAATACTTCAAAAGACTCCCAAAATCAAATTTACACTACGAACCTTAAAGTTTCAACTTAACAAAACTAACTCAAATAAATCATTAAAATGCTTAAATAAATAATAAACAAAGTGCCAAGGTTTCGGGTCGTGACATTCACTCCACCTTAAAAGAAAATTCGTCCCGAATTTTAGAAATACTTACCCGAATCAAAAAGCCACGGATATTTTCGTTCCATCTCTTCTCGAAGATCCCACATTGATTCTTCGACATTGTGAGTATCAAAGTGTTTAACTTGTCAGCAGGTCAAAGCTGAGCATCAGAGACCCGCAGGATTACTTCAGCCATTAGAGATTCCGGAGTGGAAATGGGAACATGTGACTATGGACTTTGTTACGGGACTACCTCGTACCCGTAGGAAATATGATAGTGTTTGGGTAATTATGGATAGATTGACCAAGTCTGCTCATTTCTTACCGATTGATATTAGATACTCGATGGAAAAGCTTGCGATCCTTTATATTAATGAGATAGTGAGATTACATGGGGTTCCGGTTAGTATTGTATCAGATCGATATCCGAGGTTTACTTCCAGATTTTAGCAAGCGTTACAGAAAGCTTTAGGTACAGATTTGAGGTTCAGTACAGCTTTTCATCCTCAAACAGACGGTCAATCCGAGAGGACTATTCATATTCTAGAAGATATGTTACGAGCTTATTCGGTAGACTTTTCTGATTCTTGGGATATGCATTTACCTTTAGTGGAATTTTCTTATAATAACAGTTATCAGGCTAGCATTGAGATGGCTCCCTATGAGGCTTTGTATGGAAGAAAATGTAGATCACCTATCTGTTGGGATGAGATCGGGGAAGCGAAGATATGGGGTATTGATTTGATTCAGGATTCAGTCGAGAAAGTCAGAATTATTCGGGATCGATTGAAGACAGCCCATAGTAGACAGAAGAGCTATGCTGATCACCGAAGACGGGATCTTAATTTTCAGACCGGAGACTTTGTGTTCTTGAAAGTATCTCCGAAAGTGGGTATTAGAAGGTTCGGGAAGAAAGGTAAATTGGCTCCGAGGTATATTGGACCATTTGAGATTTTGGGAAAAGTGGGACTTCTTGCTTATCGACTTGCATTGCCATCTTCTCTAGACCGGTTGCATAACGTCTTCCATGTTTCTATGCTTCGGAAGTATTTGCACGATTCATCTCACGTGTTACCGAGGGTACCAGAGGATATAGAGCCTGACATGTCATACAAGGAGCGACCAGTTCAGATACTTGATACCAAAGTTCAAGAGTTGAGGAATAAAAGCATAGCGTTGAAGAGAATCCTAGAAAGAACAAGAGAGCAACACAAGAACCATACACTCCATTCTCACCTTCTCTCCATCATCCTACCACTCAAGAACACTCACTTCAACCCTCAAACTTCAGCCATACACCACCATATCACCACCATATCATCACCATCAAACACTAACCAAAACAACCAAACAACTCACAACAAACACTCATCCAAACAAGCAAAATCACCTTCAAAGAAAAGCAAAAAAAGTCTTCCCTTAGAAGCAAAGGAAGCACAACCTAGGTAAATCTCTTTCTTGTAATCTCTATACATGTAAAATATAGATATTCATGTAGTTTGTTAAGAGGTCTAGCCACTTGTTAGGCTAGACCTCCATTGTTGAACCAACTATGTAATGTTGGTGTTCTTTTTCATGTTCTTGTTAAAGCAAATGTTTGTAATGTTATATATTAGTTGTTTTGCCTTTTTATTGTTGTATATCTTGTATAAATTTTTTATATTATCTATGTTGTACATGTTTAATGTTCATATTTTTTTATTTGGAGACATTTTCCAAAGACTAACATGTGTTTCAAACAAAACCCTCAAATCTGTCTTTGTTTCTCTTTTACCATGTGAAACATCATCAAGTAATGCCTATATAAGTGATTTTCCATGTATTTTGTGTATCTAACATGTATATATATGAACAAACAATATTTCATGTTCATATCACTTCATTTGGTTGAGTTTTGATGCTTGTTTCATGATAATATGACTGTCCAGCAATATCTCCAGTTTTGACCACTCTGTCTTGTTACCTTCATTTCTTATACAAAACTTGGTTTTTGGTCTTAGTCCATAAAAGAGTTGTTGAACTACACAGAATAAGGAAAATGAGCATGTAAATATAATATTTTTACCATGAGTAGAAGCAGGTTTTACCATTTTTCTTTCAACTCTTTGCTCTCAGATTGATGTGTTTCCTGTTCTGACATTAAAATGTCAGAGGTGTTTTGATATGCTTAAACTTTCTTTATGGACTTGAAACTTGGCATGATTAATATTTAAGATGTTATGAACAAGTTTCATGTTTGGTATTTTATATATTTCCCACGTTTTCATGATGCAAATGATATATATTTTGTGGGTGCGCACCATTTTTCCTGTTCTGACTGCTCTTGAGTTCATTTGCATAACTTGTTTGGATATAATAAAATTCCCCTAAAATCAAGATAAAATTATGGTTGATGTTTAACATGTTAGGAAGGATTTATTAAGTATATTAGAATCCTTCTATAGTTAGAATTGTATATTTCCTAGACATTGTATTATTTACTTTCCTAATAGGATTATTATTCTATAGTAGTTTCCTTACGTAATTAGAATAGTTTGAGAAGTACTCCACCTACTTGTATAAATATGATACTATTGTGATCAATAATATTTGAGTCTCTCATATTAATTATCTCTCTTCATGTATGATTGGCTCCGACTATCTCCCTCTCTAATCTTTGATATGGTATCAGAGCTATGATCCATAATGGGACTTCTCCGCCAAAACCCTAGCTTCCGCCACCCATCTTCTAAACCAAAGATTTTCCTCGGTCATTCTTCTCGTCCACCTCAAGGCTGAAACCCTCATACCTTTTTTTTTTTTTTCATTTACTGAAATTCCCTATGGCCAACCCTTTCTATTTGACAAAGCCATAACCTTTAACCAACTACAAACCCCAAAAGTCCCCCAATAATACTACATGTCTTGCCTTCACCAGTTGAATCCCAAGCCTCCATCCTTGCTTCAGACTCATACCAACACACCAACTTCAAACACCACCATTTTTTTTCTGGATCTTGACTGAACCCCTATGATCCGCCCTATACTATCTCCACCACAAAGCTTCCGCCAACCACCATACAAAACCAGCACGGAAAAACTTTCCCCAACCTTGCCGCCATATCACCACCACCAAAACCAAGAAAATCCATCCAAAACCTTATTTTTATTCTTCTTTATTTTCTGCAGCAAAAAAAAAGGTCTTGCGACGGTAGTCCTTGTTTTTTTTCAATACCGAAACCCCCTTCTCAAATACATTTTTTTCTCTTCTTCTCAAAAAAAAAAATAAAAAAGAAAAAAAATAAAAAAAACCTTGTAACCATCTTTCCTCCTCGTATCTTCAAAACTAAACTGATCACTAGTCCCCTACTACTGCCTTCCTCTAGACCCAATTTTCTCTGCAACAATTCTGTCCCAACTATTGAAACCACCTCCTACTCCCCTTTCTCATGCAATTCTTTAAACCCATATTCACTCAACCTTTTCTTTTACTTTATTTTTTCTTTACGTAACTACCCCAAATTATTGTCCCAAAACCTGTCAATCATATCCCAAATACTTCTTTTTATTCACAATTTTTTATCTACTCTTTATTTTTGTTTTAATTATCTTTTTCTTTGAACAAAAACCAAAATTAATTTGCCTTACTAGCAACCAACTTTTTGCCTTTGTAGCACTAATTCCTCCTTTGTAGCGACCAAAACCCCAAACCCTCCGCCTTTGTAGCGACCAAAAACTCTTCGTTGAGACATAAAATCGTCTTGCGACGTAGTCGATGAAACGTTCAAAGTAAACGTCATTCCAATGTAAAATCGTCTTGCGACGTGGTTGGGACGTAAAGTCAACGTCATTGCAGCGTAAAATCATCTTGCGACGTGGTTGCAACGTAACAAAAATCTCACGGGTGCAACCCTACTTGTACAAGTTTAATTACAAGGTGACAACACGTGTTCGACCATTGTTCTTGCTCGTTCGAAACTCGGTTCATCTCATATCTTCCAAGATTGGACTCTCCTATCGGTCTTCCATCTTTCGGGGGCATATTAAGGATATTAGAATCCTTCTATAGATAGAATTATATATTTCCTAGACATTGTATTATTTACTTTCCTAATAGGATTATTATTCTATAGTAGTTTCCTTATGTAATTAGAATATCTTAAGAAGTACTCCACCTACTTGTATAAATATGCTACTATTGTGATCAATAATATTTGAGTCTCTCATATTAATTATCTCTCTTTATGTATGATTGACTCCGACTATTTCCCTCTCTAATCTTTAACATGATTAATCACCATTTATTTCCAGATTGCATGACTTGTGAGACAGGTACATCAAAGGAGAATGGACAATAGTCCATAAACTGGGCATGGACATGAACTTGGACCATTGTTTTGATATGAGATTTGTCTCCCATTTATTCACCATTTGTACATAATAATCCCCCACCCCTTTTGTGCTATCCTTTACTTGATATGAATGCTCAAAACTATTTTCAAAACCAAGTGAGAGTCCTCCCAAACCGACTCTCATTTGTGAGTTTAAGCAAACATACCTAGAATAGAAAGACTCATTTGTATATAAAATCACCATTTTTGTTAAGGCATAAAAAAACAAGGCATAAAATGAACTTAAGAGGCATGCATGCTAGAGACCATCACGGGCGAGGAGAGTGCCTAACCTCTTCTTTTCTCGTAACTTAGCCCCCGAACCCACTTCTCAAAATAAAAGGTTTTATCTTCGTTTTTCCTAAAATAAAACGAGGTGGCGACTCTTTCATTTTTAAAACTTCGAGAGGAAACCATTGTGTGAAACCGAGCGCAGATCGAGAGGTTCGAACGCGGGCTCTCACACTCGTTTTAGTCTATAATTTCACTATAAGAGTATATTTTAATATCTAAAACTTAAAAAGTACCAAAAAAATCTTATATTTTATTAATGGCTTTTACAGTATAAGACTTATTTTAGTCTTATAGTCATCTATAAGAGTGATTTTCGTACATATAATAAAGTTGAAAATAAACTTTAAAAATCTTATATTTTATTGGCTCTCATAGTTTACATAATTTCCTCTTAAAATTCAACTATAAGACATTTTAACCAAAAAAATGCAAATACTTAAACATAAATCGGCTAGAAACTCAAGAAAATAGAACCAATTACAAATTTCTAAACCAAAATTTCAACTACCAGATTAGATCTATACAGATCTGACGGTCATCGGTCGAAGAAGAGATAAAGAAGCTGGGAATAAGGTAAAGAACCGCACAAAACTTTGTCAGCCAACAATAGATCCAGCAAGTCTTATTCGCAGGCCAAGCATCATGTCTCTTGTCTCACCACCTATGATGAACTTTGATCTAAGGGGAAGGAGCATTGGAAGAAACAGATCTAGAGCGAAAGATGGAGAGAAAGTGAGAGACGTTAACGGGAGAAAGGTTGAGCGATCTGGAATTCAAATCTAGTGCAGTGAATAGTCAAAAAAGGCTGTCAGAGATAGAGGGAGAGAGAGAGAGAGAATATCGTGTGCTGAAGGAGCAGGTGCAAGGACTGTGGGAGAGGCGTTGGAGATGAAGAAGGTGAGGCGAGGTAGGATGGGAACCAGAGATGTCGACGGAGGATTGCCCGAGATGGAGGAGGAGAGAGAGAGAGAAAGATGCTGGGTTATAAGGCAACAAGCGCAGTGGAATAACAATAAAAATCCCTAGAGCGCAGATCCGTTCATGATGATTAAATTAAATTAGGGATGGCCAAACCGAACCGGAACCGGACCGAAAAAGCCCGGAACCGGGGCAAACCGGGGAGGAAACCAGAACCGGACGAACCGGAACCGCAAGGCATACGGGCCGGTTCAGGGTCACATATATGCCGAACCGGACCGGAACCGGAACCGTACCGAAAATCCCTTGTTTTTCAATAATTTTAAAGGGGGGACCGGAACCGTACCGAACCGAACCGGAACCGGATTGTGCCATACCGGAACCAGAACCGGGTATGCGCGGGCCGGTTAAGGGTCACCCTTTTGCCGAACCGGAACCGGTTTTGGCCATCCCTAAATTAAATACAAGATGAATATAGAATACTAACCCTTGTTTGTGTTAAACTTCGATCTTGAATCTTGGATCTTCTTGCTATGATCTAGAAATCACAGACTTGAATGTGTTGAAAAGCGAACACCGTCTATAAGTATTCACACGACGAACAAATTTCAAGAATGATTCTTGAACGGGATTGCTAGATCCAAATATTAGAAATCGGATTTCTAATCTTCAAGGCTATATGATTTTTCGTGTTCTTGAGTTTTTAATTCTCAATGTAGACTCAAAAATTATATTTCTAAAACATATGGAAGAGTTATCAATAACGGTTGATGTAAAAGTAGTATTTATACTATTAAAATCTTTACCCTTAAGGTCTAAGAGGTCTATATAAAGTAACTCTACAAACCAAACAAAACAGGCTCGGTCTAGCGCTTGCACGGCCGTGCACCAGCTTTCCAGAAGCACTGCTCTCAGATTATCAGTACACGGGCGTGTCCTTTAGGGTGCACGATCGTGCAACCTAAAAATCTTATTTTTAGCACTTTTTATTGATTCGTTCTTTGTATGTGACCCTATAGGAATGTAATATGTTGGCAATGAGATTGATATAATCAATTTTCATAAATTATGAGTGGACTCTAGCAAGCCGTCATGAGTACCCAAATAATACATCATCTACGTCCAATGATAATCTCAGGTCTAAGGATTGATCTCATCAATTCATTTGAGTAAATGACATTGTTCTCATCAATTCATTTGAGTGCAGCCACACATTCTTATCAATCTTACTCATCGAGACTCAAGCAGATATCTCTCTAAAGAGGGAAAAATCCTATCTTGACTTATCATTCTTTCCTACAAGAATCTGATTACGCTAATCACAGTCGTTATAACTACCCGGTTCAAGGTAGCGTTTGACTATGTCAAACATAATGTTCATTATGTGGAAGACCATGATAATCTCAGGTCTAAAGATTCTAATGATATAAGTATATGAGATTTAATTATGACATTTTACCATGACATAAATCTCATAACGGGTCAATTTAGCACCTTGTTCTTCAACAAGTGCCTACAAGTTTAGTTCACATTTATATGCACATAATCATCTAATGATTATCTATTAAACTCATGCTAGTTCTTCATAATTATTAGGGATGGAGATTATTATAAAAACATATAAAGTTATAATAATCAATGTTGTTATCTCTATAATGCATGAAGACATGACATAACATAACATAAATGTCTTTCTCAAGGGCCTAACGCATAATCTCCAACAAGAGAGTGGTTGAGTGTGTGCGCGTTGCTGAAAGAGGGGGAGGTAAGGGGAAATTAGTTTTTTTTTTTTTTGTGTGTGTAAGGAGGGGCAACTTTAGTGTTTAACACAAAAGTCCAGTCAACAAAGAATTTATGTGAAATTAAGATTTGAATTAAAAGTTGCATACACAGTGAGTTTATATGCGTTATTGATTTGGTGGGAGGGGCCATGTGGAATTAACTACTCCCTATGTGTTTTGGTGTGTGTATGTACGTGTATATGTGTGTGTGTGTGTGTGCGGCAGCATGTGTGTGTGTGTGGTAGTGTGTGTGTGTGTGTGTGTGCGGCAGTGTGTGTGTGGGGTGTATGTGTGTGCCGAAGTGTGTGTGTGTGTGTCTGTGTGTGTGTATGATTGTAGGTTTTGGGTGAATGAATTTAAAAGCCAAAATGTGTTTTGGTCTGTGTAAGAGATAAATTAGGGTTTTATGTATGTGCTGCGAAGGTGAAATCAATGTGTGTAATTGGTGAAATTGGAATTGAAGTTTGGGAAATTATAATGGAAACCCTAGGGATGTTTTAGTAACTTCAGTATGTTATAGGTTAGCTATATAAGGGGTTAAATATGATTAACTCGTAGGTTAACCAAGTAAAGAGTAGTAATTTGAGGACGGAAGTGATATAGTGTTTTACTTGTATCTAAGATTAGACTACTTCATGATTGTAGATTGTTCAAGCGGAGTAATCCAGCTAGCTAAACACAAGGCTAAGGTATGGAATTACGTTCTTAGTAGTTATTTGGCTTCAATCCTTGTTTAGGATTCCCAATCTCTGGTTTTGTTAAAAGTAATCTACCTATGTGGCTAGGTAGTGTTTTAAATAACTATTCTGTTCCGCGAATGATACCGTTCCTTGTTATCCGCCCTATTAATTTTATTGTTGTTCAATTGGGCTATCATATGTATGATTTGTATTGTGGTTTTGGTGTCTAATGTGAAATGTACACCTTCTTTTAAAAGTGATCAAGTAAAGTTTTGTAAAGTTAAGTTTTGTTTTGTAAAAGCTCTTTAAAGTAAAGTGAAGTTTTGTAATAAGTAAAGTGACTTATAGTTATCCATAATCCCGAAACGGATAAGTGGACCCCTTATAGTTATCCATAGTTCTAAGATGAACATGTGGACCCCTTTGCGTTGGTTGATGAAGTAGCATAGGTTATCATGATACACCGATATTGGGTGCGGTCAGTAGAAACCCGAGCCCTGGGTACAGCGTGTGCTTAATCCCTAAATTAATTAAAGTGAAGTAAAGTAAAGTAAAGTAAAGTAAAGTAAAGTATTTTGTGAAAAAGTTATGTTTTGGAAACTGTCTTCTGTAGCCACATGTTTTCAAAGTAATGAGTTGTTTTGAACATTGGTAAATGTTTCTTTTCAAACTGAGTACCTGTTTGATCCTTGAGTTATATCCCTTCATTGTTAATTCATTGTTACCGTTCGTTTCGGTCATCTCCTCTTAGTACCCGAGGGGATCCCGTATGAACTTATTGGGCATTGTTCGCTCATTCCTTCTATTCTTATTTCTCTCCAGGTTATAAATAAGCTGATCGAGGGTCGCGGGGTTGGCGGCATAGAAGTTATATTTTGAATAAATTTAGTTAGTAACTATGATTTCCGTTATGTTTAAGTTTTAGACTTTATTTCCGTTAGTTACCTTTTGAGCTAGTGATTTGTACTAGCCGTTTGAGTTTTGAATGTTAGTTAAAGTTTGAATTGTGGTTACTTGTAGCCGTTGGGGCATTCTGAATTTGGGATTTATTCAAATAAGTTATTATTTATTAGTAGTGAAAATTTGGGGTGTTACAGTTGGTATCAGAGCTATGGTTATAGAGCTTAAAGGGATAGGACTCTGATATTGAATAGGTTTGATTTGAGCGTTTTAGGAAGACTAAGATTGCTTGAAGTCAAACTAGTTAATTATGGAAACCTACTATTTTAGGAAAGAACCTAAGATAAGATTTCCTCAAGGAATGTAGAGGAATGTAAGTGAACACTTTGGGAGTGAAACTTGAAGGGTTACACTAGAATGTTATTCTTTAAGTTTCTTATGCAATTGATGATAATAGTCATATACTTTTGAGTTATATGGTATTGATAATGGTTATGTCCTAATTGTAAGTTATGGATGGACTTAGAAGAAACCAGAAGATGATATTGAAGCAAAGAACAATTAAGAAAAGAGTAATTCAGAGATATGCACTCAAGATTCAAAAGTTAACTGAAGACTTAGAAGCTGAAAAGACCAGAGTAAGCTTTACACTAGAGAAGTGGATGCAAGATAGGAAAGCATTAATAGACACTTCAAAGAACTGGAAGAAGTAAAAGAGACCATGAATCAAAGTGAGAAGTACTATCATGAAACCAGAGAAGAAGCTCACCAATGGTTTTATGAATTGAAAGATTTGAAGAAAACTAGAACTAGAGAGTTGGAACCGACAACACTCATAGGTAATGAAGCGCCAAATGAGGAAGAATTGGTAGCCAAATAGGAAGTCGAGGACGTAGGAATTAACTTGGGGACAAGGAAGTTACCCCAATCATTATTGATGATGATGAAGAACTGGAACAAGAGATGGTACCGGTTCGTAGGCGCAGAGGTAGGCCAAGAGGTTCTAATGGAGTTCCAAGGGTTCCAAGTGGAAGGCCTAGGGGAAGGCCTAGGAAGGTGTTCCATGATTGAAAAATGGGACATAGAGTTTATTCTTATTTATAGTATTGATAGTTAGTTCTAGTTTAGAGAAAAGTACTAGAATTTTGTTTTGTTAACTTTTATTCCAAGAAGATCCTCGTAGTAAAAGTTATGATTCATTTAAGCAAATAGCTTTGTTAATTGTTTTGTTCTTAAGTTTTATGGCGGGTGAGCTATTTAGAACAAAGAAGTATTGGTCAAGTGAAAAGACCATGAGTATTAATTGGCTTATTGAAACGGCCAAAGTGAAATTAGTTTTGGTCTAGTGAAATGATCGAAACAAGAATAAAGTGACCTATTGAAATGGTCAAGTGCAAAAGTAAATGTCTTATTGAAACGGCCAAGTGTGAATGAAAGTAGGTCTAGTGAATCGTCCTGATAGTAAGTAAAGTCTAGTGAAGTGTCTTCGCTAAGTAGAATTGGTCTATTGAAACGACCAGAGATTTAGTAAACCGATCGTTTGTAAAAGTTACGTCCTTTGGGGACGGCCTATTTATGTGAAAATATTAAGCATAGTAGCAATGCTTGTGTTGGCATGAGCAATAGTGTTAAATGTGAGAGTTAACCTGGAATAGGTAAGATTGGTCTATTGAAATAACCGATAAAGATAGTAACGGTCTAATGAAACGACCAATAAGTCTAGTAAAGTTGACTAATGAAGATAGTGACGGTTTATTGAAGCGACCAGTGGTCTAGTGAATGACCTATAAATTGAATGTTAGTCTATGGAGACGATCTATAGTATGAGGGTGCGTGAAAACTTTTCGTATTCATGATACTAATGATAGTATCATATTATCCGGCAAGTGTTCGAAATGCCAGAGTGTCTGAGTTTATGATGCTAACTCAATGAAGTACGAAGGTGGACGACTATGGTGCTAGATTTACCGAATTGTTAGAATTTGCCCAATGATCTTCGATGATGAAGAGCAAAAAGCCCAAAAGTTTGAATATGGTTTCAACGACCGAATCAGATACAGAATTACTCCGTTAATGCTATCAACCTATGATCAAGTGTTGGATAGGGCAAGGATAGTAGAGGAAGAAACAGATAGTTATCGCAGTAAGCGAGAAGATAAAAAAATAATCAACTGAGAAGGAGTCGACTGGATCTAAGGGAAGCTAGAACCGCGATGGAAATAGCAATAAGCGGAAGGCTACTGAGGATCGTGAAAAGGACAGTACTGCTAGTAAGTACAAGTGTAAAGGTCATGGAAACCAAATCGATGGTAATAAGAACGACGCCAAAGGGCAAGGTTCTGATGAGAAGTGCCAAATGATTGCTTGGCTAAGAAAATGAATTTAATTCCTGAGGCGTTAGAGAATTCTTTAGTTATAGATATTCAAACTAGAGAATCGATCCCTATTACGTCTATACATAGGAAGTGTCCTTTGAAAGTGGACGGAAAAAAGCTTGAGGTTGATCTCATTAGCTTGGAAATCGAAGAATTTGATGTGATATTGGAAATGGATTGGTTAGCTGCATATCATGCCAAAGTAGACTGTTTTAAAAAGGAAGTAAACTTCGAATTACCCTCTGGAGAAAGATTTTGTCTTCAAGGATCAAAACCGAGAGTCCGGACCGATCTGATTTCTGTAATGAAGGCTCGTAAACTGTTAAGGAAGGGTTGTGAGGGGTTTCTATCGTATGTTAGTGAGTCAAGCAAGAAAGAAGTGACCATAGAATCTCTTTCCATAGTAAGGGATTTTAAAGATGTTTTCCCTGAGGACTTACCGGGAATACCACCGGAGTGAGAAGTAGAGTTTTCAATAGATCTACCACCAGAGACTGTACCGATTTCGAGAGCACCATATAGGATGGCTCTGCCAGAACTTAAAGAATTAAAGGAATAGTTACAAGAGTTATTGGACAAGGGTCTGATTAGGCCGAGTGCATCACCGTGGGGTGCGCCGGTGTTATTTGTAAAGAAGAAGGATGGGTCAATGAGGTTACGTATTAATTACCGGGAGTTAAACCGTGCAACGATTAAGAATAAATATCCTTTGCCTAGAATCGATGATTTGTTTGATCAACTCCAGGGTGCATGTTATTTTTCTAAGATTGATCTGCGTTCTCGATACCATCAGTTGAGAGTGAAAAAGGAAGATGTAGCAAAGACGGCTTTTAGGACTAGGTATGGGCACTATGAGTTCCTGGTAATGCCGTTTGTATTGAAATATGCACCAGCTGTGTTTATGGAGCTTATGAATAGAGTATTTCAAGAGTATTTGGGCAAGTGTGTAATAGTGTTCATCGACGACATCTTGGTGTACTCTAAGTCAAAAGAGGAGCATGAAGAACATTTGAAATTGGTATTGCAGAATTTGAGATAGCAAAAGTTATATGCCAAGTTTAAGAAGTGTGAGTTATGGTTTGAGGAAGTGGCATTCTTGGGGCATGTGGTGTCTAAGAATGGGGTGGCTGTTGACCCTGTGAAAATCGAGGCTATAGTGAATTGGGAGAGACCAACTTCTATTAGCGAAATAAGGAGCTTCTTGGGTTTAGCGGGTTTTTACCGCAGGTTCGTGGAAGGATTTTCAAAGTTATCTTTACCATTGACTAAGTTAATCACGAAAGGGACAAAATTTGTATGGTCGGCCGATTGTGAGAAGGACTTTCAAGAATTGAAAAGGCGATTGGTGTTTGCGTCTGTTCTTACGTTACCAACAAGTAAGGATGGTTTTGTGATTTATAGTGATGCTTCATTGAAAGGTTTGGGTTGTGTGTTGATGCAAAACGACAAGGTGATAGCTTATGCGTCTAAGAAACTCAAGAACCATGAGAAGAACCATCCTACCCATGATTTGGAGTTAGCAGCCGTGGTGTTTGCATTAAATATTTGAAGACAGTATTTGTATGGGGTACCATGTGAGATTTATACCGACCATAAGAGTCTTAAGTATATTTTCACTCAGAAGGAGTTGAATATGAGGCAGAGGAGATGTATCGAATTACTTAAGGATTATGATTGTAAAATTCTGTATCATCCTGAAAAAGCCAATAAAGTGGCAGATGCGTTAAGTAGAAAAGGACCATGGAACATTAGCAACTATGATTCCTAATGGGGTAAGTGATTTGGGAAATAGTGAAATGGTGAAACTGGAAGTTAGAGTTAAAAGTTATTTGGCTCAGATGAGTGTTCAACCAACATTGTTGGTGAGAATCAAGGAAACTCAGAACGTGGATGAGGAGTTAGCAGCAATCCACAAGACCATAGATAAAAAGGGAATGGTAGATTTCTGTGTTAGTGATGACGGGATTATGAGGTATCAATCGAGGATTTGGGTGCCTAATAATGAAAGTATTAAGAAGGAAATTCTTGAGGAAGCTCACTGTTCAAGGTTTTCGGTTCATCCTGGGAGTACTAAGATGTACAGAGATTTCAAGGAATCCTTTTGGTGGAACAATATGAAGAGTGAGGTAGCAGAATTCATGTCCAACTGTTTAGTATGTCAGCAAGTGAAAAGTGAACAACAGAAACCCGCGGGATTACTACAATCGCTACCTATTCCAGAGTGGAAGTGAGAGCACATCTCTATGGATTTGGTGATTGGACTTCCTAGGACAGTGAAGGGTCATAATGCAATTTGGGTTATAGTGGATATGCTCACTAAATCGGCTCACTTTCTAGCAATCAAGGTGACTGATTCGTTGGAAAAGTTACCTAAGTTGTACGTGGATGAGATCGTGAGGTTACATGGGATACCGATCTCTATAGTGTCAGACCGAGATGCGGGATTCACATCAAATTTCTGGAAGAGTTTACAGAAAGCGTTGGGGACAGAATTAACAGTGAGTACATCGTTCCATCCTCAGACAGACGGACAGTCAGAAAGGACGATTCAAACTCTTGAAGATCTACTGAGAGCAACGTCGTTGGATTGGTAAGGGGCGTGGGATGATCATCTACCACTTGTGGAGTTTGCCTACAACAATAGTTACCATTCTAGTATTAGAATGATACCGTATGAGGCTCTATATGGACGGAAATGTGGATCTCCTGCGTTTTGGGATGAAGTAGGTGAAAGGAAACTAACTGGACCTGAGATTGTTCAAGTAACGGCGGATAAAGCTCAAGGGATTTGCAAGTGGTTATTAACTGCGCAGAGTAGGCAGAAATCGTATGCGGATAATCGAAGACGCAACCTAGAGTTTCAAATAGGGGATCACGTATTTTTGAAGATCTCACCGACAAAAGGAGTCATGCGATTTGGGATTCGTGGAAAGTTGAGTCCTAGATATGTGGGGCCGTTTGAGATTCTAGAACGAATAGAAGCAGTAGCCTATAAGTTGGCTTTACCTCCTGTGCTGGCTGGTGTGCACAATGTGTGTCGATGTTGAGAAAGTACGTAGCTGACCCGAGCCACGTCATAGAGTACAAACAGTTACGTTTTCGTGAAGACTTGAGTTATGATGAAAAACCAGTGAAAAATTGTAGACCGTAAAGATCAAGTATTGCAGAAGCGAGTGATTCCGTACGTAAAAGTACAGTGGAGCAATCACACGGAAAGAGAAGCCACGTGGGAGCTCGAAAGTGAAATGCGTGATATGTATCCCGCTTTGTTTGAAGATTAAGGTACGTTTAGTTTGGAGGACCAAACTCTTTTAAGGGGGTAAGAATGTAATAACCCGACTCTTGCATTTTATTAATTAGGTGGACTTCTTTAATTAAAATAAGTCTGTTGGGTTAAGTTAGTAGGCCCAAGTCTTTATTTAATAATAACTAGTTAAAATCCTAGCCCAATTAGGATTCATTAAAGCTTAGGAGTATAAATTAAAAACCCTACCCTAACTTATTATTATTTCTACCGCAAAAGAAAAAGAGAAGAACGGGAAATAGAGAGGGAGCGGCGACTGAGAGGGAGCATCCGAGGAAGAAAGAGAGAGGAAGAGAAGGAAGAAGAGAAGGAGAAGAAGGGTCGGAGCAAGGTAAAAATCCCACCCTCTACGTTCTATGTCTCCATACTATTTTTGATTTAGTCAATTATGAGTATAAACTAGAAACCCTAAATCTAAAAGATAAACTAGGGTTTATGAAATCGGGATTTAAAAGTGAAGATGACCTTGAGAGCATGGATATATGTGTGTATGTACGTGTATGTGTGTGTGTGTGTGTGCGGCAACATGTGTGTGTGTGTGTGCGGCAGTGTGTGTGTGGGGTGTATGTGTGTGTGTGTGTGTATATGAGTGTAGGTTTTGTGTATGTGCTGCGAAGGTTAAATCAGTATGTGTAATTGGTGAAATTGGAATTGAAGTTTGGAAAATTATAATGGAAACCCTAGGGGTGTTTTAGTAACTTCAGTATGTTATAGGTTAGCTATATAAGGGGTTAAAGATGATTAACTCGTAGGTTAACCAAGTAAAGAGTAGTAATTTGAGGACGGAAGTGATATAGTGTTTTACTTGTATCTAAGATTAGACTAATTCATGATTGTAGATTGTTCAAGCGGAGTAATCCAGCTAGCTAAACACAAGGATAAGGTAAGGAATTACGTTCTTAGTAGTTATTTGGCTTCAATCCTTATTTAGGATTCTCAATCTCTGGTTTTGTTAAAAGTAATCTACCTATGTGGCTAGGTAGTGTTTTAAATAACTATTCCGTTCCGCGAATGATACCGTTCCTTGTTATCCGCCCTATTGATTTTATTGTTGTTCAATTGGGCTATAATATGTATGATTTGTATTGTGGTTTTGGTGTCTAATGTGAAATGTACACCTTCTTTTAAAAGTGATCAAGTAAAGTTTTGTAAAGTTAAGCTTTGTTTTGTAAAAGCTTTTTAAAGTAAAGTGAAGTTTTGTAATAAGTAAAGTGACTTACAGTTATCCATAATCCCGAAACGGATAAGTGGACCCCTTATAGTTATCCATAGTTCTAAGATGAACATGTGGACCCCTTTGCGTTGCTTGATGAAGTAGCGTAGGTTATCATGATACACCGATATTGGGTGAGGTAAGTAGAAACCCGAGCCATGGGTACAGCGTGTACTTAATCCCTAAATTAAGTAAAGTGAAGTAAAGTAAAGTAAAGTAAAGTGAAGTAAAGTGTTTTGTGAAAAGTTATGTTTTGAAAACTGTCTTCTGTAGCCACATGTTTTCAAAGTAATGAGTTGTTTTGAACATTGGTAAATGTTTCTTTTCAAACTGAGTACCTGTTTGATCCTTGAGTTATACCCCTTCATTGTTAATTCATTGTTACCGTTCGTTTCGGTCATCTCCTCTTAGTACCCGAGGGGATCCCGTATGAACTTATTGGGCATTGTTCGCTCATTCCTTCTATTCTTATTTCTCTTCAGGTTATAAATAAGCTGATCGAGGGTCGCGGGTTTGGCGGCATAGAAGTTATATTTTGAATAAAGTTAGTTAGTAACTATGATTTCCGTTATATTTAAGTTTTAGACTTTATTTCCATTAGTTACCTTTTGGGCTAGTGATTTGTACTAGCCGTTTGAGTTTTGAATGTTAGTTAAAGTTTGAATTGTGGTTACTTGTAGCCGTTGGGGCATTCTGAATTTGGGATTTATTCAAATAAGTTATTATTTATTAGTAGTGAAAAGTTGGGGTGTTACAATATACTCTATACGGACGGAGTATTCTTTTTCCTCAATGACACAGTTTTATTGAATCAAATAGCAAAATATTTTGAAAAATTACTATCGATATTACAAGTGGCGATTTAATTAGCCATGCACTTTATTGACACTGACTAGGAAAAACCCTGTGCTACGCACGGAAATTTGTTTACAATTTGTCGTTTATTTAGTTAGTCAAATGGAGTATATTTTAGTATGATTAAAGAAAATAATTTTTAAGTATCTCAAAAATACAACTAAAAAGAAGACATGTAAATAATCAATTACATTTTAATTTTCTTTTTATTTCGGGGGGATAAATTAAAGAGTAAATTATTTTCTAACTTTGGATTTAAAATCAAGATTAATGTTTTTTGTGACTTTTCCTTTGTTTGCAGGATTAGAGTTGCATCAACATAAACTTTTTAATTTATGACAAAGACTCATGTGAGAACAAGGGGATCCGTCTCATGGGTGAGACGGGTCGGATCCTTGCCCATGACCCGGTCCATGAACAAGTTCCAAGGCCCATGGGGCATAACCCGCCACGTGGCACCCTTTCATAGGTTCTTTTTTTTTTTTTTTTTTGCTGCTGCTGCTCCAGGACCCATGGGCGACCCTGCCACGTGGCAGTCTCTCATAGGCCCGGAAAAAAAAAAATTTATATTTTTATATTTCATTTTTGGTTTTTTCGGTTTTTGAAAAGTAATAGTTTACTATAACTAAAAGTAACAAACGTGTTACTTATATGTAATAGTTTGTATACAGAAAAAGTAATACATATATACAGAAAAGTAACAGTGTTTTTTTCATTTGCCAAAAGTAATACTTATTTACAACTAAAATGTAACGAACGTGTTACTTATATGTAATAGTGTTTATACATAATTTGTAATACATATGTCTAGAAAAGTAATATTATATCTATATGTTTTCATAAGTTACAATGGGGTTCAATTTATCATGATACATGTAAAAGTATTACATTATCTATAGAAAATCTGTTACAATTTTTATCTATCAAAGTGTTACATTTACTTTTATAAACAATTACATTCATATACATAAGTTATTATTTTTCAAATGTTGCTTTTTCCTAAAAATAAAATCAAAATACACAATATTTTACATTTTTGCAAAAGCACTATTATATTTCAGTATAAATTATAATTACATTTAGATATTGTTTTGGGTTACATGTAATTATAGTTAGTATTACATTTGAAAAAATGGGTAAAAACGAGCTTATGTTTTTTTAAAACAGGTATTACGTTTACTTATGAACAATGTTACTTTATATGTATACAGTCATTACTTTAAGAGATGGTAACTATTACTTTTGGTAAACCACTGAAAAGCCGAAAAAAAGATATAAAAACTGGAAAAAATAATTAAAAAAAAAAAAAAAAAATTTATTTTTTATTGCTACGTGGCGGGTCATGCCCATGGGTCAGGATCCGACCCGTCTCACCCATGAGACGGATCTCCTTGTTCTCATGGGAGACCACCTTTTAATTTATTAGTTAAACAAAATAAATTGTTTAAAGACTTTTCATTTTTTTAAGTAACAAATCAAAAAATTTGTTTTTGTGACTTTACATTTCAAATTATGACTTTTCATTTCTTATACCGGAGAAGTTAAAGTCACTTTATCATAATTATTTTAAATATTTTTAATGTATTTTTTTTTTTTGAGACTCTTCATATTTTAGTAACCGTTGCACTTAAATGAATGCATATAATGATATATAAAAAAAAATCTTAGGTAACAAAATTATTTGAGTGTAAAATTTCAAAAAATCATTAATTTTAGTATAAACATGACATTCAATTTGGAATGAAGATAGTAACTATTATGATTTACTAATATTATTAATAGTAATAGTTAATTTCTTTACAAAAATTATTAACTTATATAATAACTATTTATAATTAACTAATATTATTAATTGTAAAAGTCAATATATATAGTAACTATTGTAATTAAGTATTATTATCAATAGTAAAAGTTAACCTATATAGTAACTATTATGGTTAACTAATACGGAGTACTATTAACAGTAATAGTTAACTTATATTGTAGCTATTAACGTTAACTAATACTATTAATAGTAATAAGTAACTTATATAACTATTATAGTTAACTAATATTATTCATAGTAATAGTTAACTTATATAGTAACTATTATAGTTAACTAATACTGTTCATAGTAATAGTTAACTTATACGGTAAGTATTATAGTTAATTAATACTATTAATAGTAATAGTTAACTTATACAATAACTATTATAGTTTACTAATACTATTAATAGTAATAATTAATTTATATAATAACTACTATTATTAACTAATACTATTAGCTAATAATAAGAATATCAAGAGTCACTTATTAATAAGAATGGTGATGACATGGCTTCACCAAAAGCATTCTTTAGCCTAAACTGTCCACATGACGAATTCGTATACCTTCGCGTCGACTTTTAATATATACTTCCCTCCGACCCAGCTCAGTTGATACTTATTTCCATTTTGGTCTGTCTCAGCACTTCCCAAAATAGCCTACTTTTTATAATTTTATATTCACTCTACCCCACCACTCATTCTCTATCTCATTTTCCACCACTCAATTTATTCAACCAACACCACTATTTACCCTACTCATTCTCTCTCTTTATTTTATCCCACACATTGTCCTTATTTTATTATTTTTCCTTAGTTATTGTGCCCACCTCTTGAGTGTCAAGTGAGGTGGGACGGAGGGAGTATAGATTTGGTTTCATTAGTAACCCTAACTTCAAACATAGCTTAAATCGCGAGTTGTAAAAGTGATTTTAATAAACTCGCTACTGTTAGTAGCTTCGCCTTTCTGAATTGCGTCTTCAAAT